>QGSO01000761.1:0-214769 GCA_011037825.1 Carya cathayensis | reverse complement strand
AATGATAAAGTATCATTAATTAATCAAAGTGCAAAAAACACTTGAATAAACACTGAGAGGAATTAAGATAGATTATTATTTTATAAACTAAGGTTTATAAAATAATATTTCTTCATCATTAATAAAATGATAAAGTATCTTTAATCACTCAAAGAGGATAAAACGATTTAATTTAAATAAAATTTTTCAACGTAAAAAAACAATCCTCTTAATATCTTAAAACAACTAAAATATTTAATCTAAGTAATTATCCACAATTATAATATTTTCAGAGCTCATTAAATTATTATAATTGTGCTATTTTAAAAACAAGTTTATCTAATACTTTGAAATTCGGTGGATAAAATCCGGAATACGCCATCGAGGTACAATGCTTAGGATAAATCTATTCATGATTTTACAGTTGTCGGTGAAGAACAAAGTAACGTGATTTACGGAAAAAGATAATTATGCATGTGATTTCGGGTGAGGGTAGAGACGAGAGAGATAGTGACTGCTGTCGGGAAAGAATCCAAAACTGATTGCCGTGCTGTCTAATATGTGCGAAAAAGAAAGAGAATAGTGAGGAGATAAGACTAAATTTTAGCGGGCTGTTACAATTTGTTTGCAAAATCTGATTCTCTATTATATTTGGACTTGCAATACTTGAAAAATCTGAATGTTGTGGTGGTTGGGAAAGCATATGTGATAGTCTTGATATTCTAGGTTCATACTGACAGCATGTGAGTTTTGAGAGGGTCTTTATCAATTTCTTGTGAAGTATGTTTCTGAGGAAGTTAATGTTTGTGAATTATGGCTAGCCAAGGGTCATGTAAGATGTGTTAATGGGGTCTAGATTGAATGACATCTATTTCTACATATAAGGAATGGAGGGCGAGGGTATGGGTTCAAAATTCCATCCCTTTCCTAGCTGTTTTTAGCTTTTACCCAGCATACCCAAAAAAGCATATATATATTTATGTGATATCTATAACAATTGATTGACTGTTTTCTATGAGTCATGTTTACCTGTCAACGGAATCAACTGACAAGTGTGCTATTGGTTAGTTTAACTTACAGTAGTTGGATTTGGTAAGAAGCTTGAACCCAATTCTGCAGAGAAGTAAGCAGCTTGCTGAATGAGGAGTTTGGTTATGGGAAGTGGTTGATCATGAAGCACTAGTTTCTTTACGTAATTTATGCTAGTGTTAGTTTGTTATAAACTTATAGTGCACTGTACATCAGTGCTTTTGATGTAAATTATTAAATATGACTTCTAATATTCGATAGTTCCTCTTTTCAGAACTTTTTAATTTTTAGTTTTTAAATATGCTTGCAGGTCTGAATTTTTTAAATATGTTTGCAAGTTGCAGGTCTGAATTTTTTAATTATGTTTGCAGATTGCTTGGGAATGGATTTTTATTTTTCTGCCCTTATAGAATGCAGATTTTAATTTCATGATGTACCATGTATGTAAAGTAATGTAAAGTAATGCAGATTTTAATTTCATGATGTACCATGTATGTAAAGTAATGTAAAGTAATGCAGATTTTAATTTTAGAATGCAGAATGCAGATTTTTTTTTTTTTAGAAGACCTTTATTTCATTTTTTAGATATATGATAAATATTAAATAGTATATAGTTATACTATAATTGATTGATCTTTAAATTGTCCATTTATATTGGTTGGACGTAGTCACAGACTCACAAGTCACAACTCACATATATAGGAATTATTTTATTTTTTTTGTGGTAAAATATTTTATTCAAATTTATTTAATATAGATAATTTTTTTTTATGGCTATTTTTATTTTTTTTCCTAAGTATATTTTATCAGAATTTCGAGCTTCAAATTAGATAAATGGTTAGTGAATTTTAAGTGTTAGGCTGAAATTGATGTAAGAAAACAATTGGGCTTATGGCCCATTTGGAGTGTTGGGCCGAAATTGATGTAAGAAAACAATTGGGCTTATGGCCCATTTGGAGTCCGGTCGGACCGATTGGACCGACCGGACCGGACAGTCCCGAATGGAACCGGACCGTCCGGTCCCATTAAGGTTCGGTCCGGTCCAGGGTAGGGAAACCCTGGACCGAATAGGTCCGGTCCGGTCCATCATACCTCCCGGGACCGGACCGAACTCCCCCCTACTAAAAGCCAATGGCAACAACCATAAAGAAAACCATTCTAAACATGCCTATAACTAAAACAAAATGAGAAAGAAACTCAAGTCAACAACGTAAGTAAGGTAAGCCCAGCTTATCTAATTTGATAATACCCTCAAATGCCTAGGCATAGAAACTTCCCCCTCGAAACTACATGTAAATCTTTCCTCGCCTCGACGCACCAAAAAATCAGCAGCTTGGTTTGCTTCTCAAATCTGGTGCCGAATCGAGAAATTAATAACTTGTTATGCCTCCAAAACTTCCTTCCAAAAATCCCAAAGATACCAAACAGAACAACTCCAAGCAAGAATCCAATCCACCACTACTTGCGAATCACACTCAATTTCCAGAAAACAAAATCCCATAGCTTTACAAAGCACCACCCCCTCTCTAAGGGCTCTAAGTTCAGCTTCATTATTTGTTCCTTTACCAAAATAGGCAAAAAAAATCCCCCAAAACAGAGCCACCACTATCCCAAATCACCCCTCCTCCACCACAAGTCCCCGGATTCCCTCGACAACTACCGTCAACATTGAGCTTCACATAACCAGATGATGGTTTGCACCATGAGACACACCTCACCCGTCGACCTTGGATGGGCAGCACGGGTAGGCCTAAATTCTATAACAGCCTATCATCTGAACATGAAAGAGGGTTACTTTCATATAGTCCTTCGATAGAACGCCCAGCCACGTCTTGAGTGAGACCCATGAGCCTTCAATAAACTCCACACCACCCTTTATCCTAACTTTGCAACGTCTCTGCCAAAGCTTCCAAGTGATAAGACAAGGCAAAACACCAATGAGCATATCGAGTTGAGATTTCTTCTTAGCAAGAGCAAACCATTGAGACACACATCCCTACCAAGTTTGCGTCGGCAAAACCGTAATGCCAAACTCTCTAGCTGCCCTCTGCCATAACTGAGTCGCACACTCTCCTGACCATAAAACATGATCAAGGGTCTCTACCTCTTTAGCAACATAGCAATCACAGCTTGATGCCATGGAAATACCACAAGATTGCACCCAAAAGTCCACTAGTAAGCACTGAAAACATGCCTTCCATATACACAAGGAGATTTTCTTCAGCAACATTTTATGCCAGAACCACTGCAACTCTGGAGACTTATCTGCCTTAAATCAAATCAACTCCCAAGCACTAGCCGATGAAAAATTCCCATTCGAGGCAAGCTTCCATACAATGAAATCTTCCCCTTCTTTACCCATAGAGATCGAAGACACAATGTCCCCCATGAGAGCGGTACCAACCAAATTTTCCAAAACCTCAACATCCCAAGACCTGTCAACCCAGCACTCCAGAATTTGAATTAACGGATTGGTAACGTCTGGCACCCTCAAGCAAAGTGGCCCATTATCCAACCACCGATTAAACTAGAATGAAATTCGTCCACTACTCACATTCTAGAGAATCTGCTCACTCACATCAGGCAATACGGACATGATGGACTTCCAGAAATGAGAGCAAGTGGTATTATTTTTTGTGAGCAATAAATGCCCACGTCGAGCATATTTCGCCTTGAAAAAATTGGTCCATAGATTATCAACCGCCATAAGATGCCAAGCGAACTTCATATGAAGAGAGCGCTGAACCTTAGAGAAATTTCAAAGACCCAAGCCACCCTCTAACGTACGTCTGCACAGCTTGTCCCAAGAACACCACTTCTTTTTAGCACTTCCATTCACCTCGCCCTATAAAAAGGAAGATAAGATAGAATTAAGCCTCTTCAAAACCACTTTAGGAACACTCAGCACATATAAGAGATGAGTAGACATGCATGATAGAACATGTTTAAGCAAAAACAAGCCTCCCACCCTTAGACAATAATTTATACTTCCACCCTGCCACTTTATCTCGAATTTTATTCACAAGCGACTCCAAATGCCTAGCTGTTAAACGACTAGAGAGCAGAGGAACACCCAGATAAGTAGTCGGAAACATACCTTCCGTAAACCTAGAAATTCTTAGTAGAGCACGACGCCTTGCAAGTCTAATGTGCTTGGACAGAAAAATTGTCGATTTCCTCTTATTAATACTTTGGCCAGACCAACTCTCATAAAGTTCAAACGTCTGAGTTAATCTTTGAACAGACTGAGCATCTCCCTTAGCAAATACAAGAAGATCATCTGCATAAAATAAATGAGAAACCAAATCTGCACCAAAGGGATGATAAAATTTGCCAATTCCTCCTTCCTCAAAGCTCCTCTTGAGTAATCGAGATAGAACTTCCTCCATAATAATAAGCAGGTAAGGGGAAAGAGGGTCACCTTGACATAATCCTCTGGATGATTTAAAATATTCTTTGTACGTCCCATTCATCATAACTAAAAACCAAGGAGACTTCACACACTACGCAATAATACAACATAATTTATCATTAAAACCAAATCCCTTCAGAACATCTAAGAGAAAATCCCATTGGACTCTATCATAAGTTTTAGCCATGTCAACCTTCATAACAATATAACCCCCCCTAAGTTTTCCTGTGTATCAATTGCACCATTTCCTGAGCAAGAGTGATATTTTCAAAAATACTATGCCCCAGGATAAACGCACCCTGCTCCTGTGAAATTATTCTTGGTAACATCGGCGTCAATCTTTTCACCAAAATCTTGGTAAAACTTTTAGAAACCATGAAACATAGACTAATCGGTCTAAATTTATCAAAGCTATTCGGATTCGGAAGTACTTTAGGAACAAGCACAATGTAAGATGAGGAATAGTGCCTTGGTAACGTTGTCCCACTAAGAAAATCTCTCGCAGCCTCAACAGCATCATCCTTCACAATGTCCCAGCAAGAGATAAAAAATTCTAAGCCATAACCATCTGGACCTGGCGAATTGCGTCGAGGGATATCAAACATGGCAATTCTGACTTCATCTTCCGTAGGGACAACGCAAAGAGCTTCATTCTCCTCTTGTAAAATTTCTAGCACTAATAAACCTGAAAAGTTTGCTTCTTGAACCACTGGCACCGTGGAAAGAAATTTACGGAAATAATCTGTAGCCCCTCCATGAACTGCTTCAAGCATATCCAGCATAGTACCATCAACCAGTTGCATCTTAGGGATCATCGATAGCTTGCGACGCTGGCTAACCGTTGCACGAAAAAACTTGGTGTTTTGGTCTCCCTCCTAAAGCCATTTTTTCTTAGCTTTATGAGCTAACCGCATTTCCTCCCTTCTCTCCCATTCACCAAGCTCCATTTCAGTGACCAAAAATTGTTCTTCAATTTTCGAGTTGTGCTCAACTTGCAGCTGATTTTCAAGAAAGTCTAACTTCTCTTCTAACGACTTGATCGACTGATCAACCCGACCAAAGGTATTAACATTCCAAGATCTCAATGCCACCTTGGTCTTCTTCAATTTAGCAGCTAAATGACAAAGCCCAGCTTGAGAATCCGGTTGGTTCCATACTTCTTTCACATACGGCATAAAACCATCATGCAAACACCACATATTTTGGAACCTGAAGGGAGATGGGTCATACGAAGCTCGCAGCACCATAAAGAATAATACCATCGGGCTATGGTCGGATGTTTTCTGAGCTAAATACTCCACTGATCACAGAAGCTTTAGCAGCAAAGTTGGGTCTCAAAATGGCGGAACATCTTAATTATCCATATATCCTTTTAGTGGGAGACTCCCAGTTAGTCATTTCTTCGATCTATGAAAAGGATGCTGTTTGGAAAATTACCCCAATCTCATAAGACATTGCAAGCTCATTGAGATCTCACAAAGATTGGAATTTCAAAAGAATCTATAGATCTCAAAATCGATTTGCGCACTCAGTGGTACAATGGGCCGCTACAAACACTTAGGACTGTTCATCCAGATTTCGGACCGGGTATCCGGGTATACCCGGCCCGGAATCCGGATTCCAAATCCGGACTGGGTTCCGGACCGGATCTACCCCGGTTATGACCCGGGCCGAAACCCGGATGCATCCGGGTTATAATAACCCGGAAATCCGGGTTTCGGCATTTATCCGGGTTTTTTTTTTTTTACAAAGGCTATATACATGAACTTTTTTTTTTCCAGAAAAAGATGTTCTTGTAAAGCATTTTTGTTTTAATTAAAGCCTATATTGTATTACATTTGAAAAACTTTTTTTTTATATAGAAAACTGATTATCTTTTTAACTAAATGCATCTAAAAAATAGAAATTCAATATTTATAACCCATTTCATATTACATTATTTGGTATTTAATTACATTACAAAATACAAAATTACAAGCTATTGTATCATCATCAGTTCAATCAGAAGAGCTTCTGCAATACTCTGTTAGATCCAGATCTCCTTCTTCACTGCTCCATTTGGATCTTCTGGGTCTATTTTCACCATCTCCATTAACACTTATATGTATACTCCACTACTTAAAAGATATATAACCATCACTTTCGGTCTCCCAAGTCCAATTTGTTGACTACAGTATATGCTCCAACTTCTCCATCCATATAGACTGTACTTATCCAAAAGTTAAAAGTTCCGGGCAAAAATAATAGTAATAATACTAACAACAACAACAATAATAATAATAGTAAAGATAAAGAAAGTGTCTAGGCCAAAAATGGAATGACATGTCCTACAAGAACAAAAGATAATGACATTACAAGTAAAAAAAAATATAAGATACAATAGTGATATAAAACTTAAGCCATTGAACAAGAAGATTGACCAGATTTAAGCCAAAAAATGAGCCATATACCAAACAGGTCCAACCCATTTTCCTACCAAAGTTATTACAAACACAAACACAAAAATAAGCCCAAACACACATAAATACCCTTAACAGCAAAATATCATATTAGATAAGCATTACCTAGAAAGCAGAGCCATAGACATGAATGTATCAGAAAGCAACAAGTATAATAGGATAAGTGCTCTAACTTTATCAACCTTTTTTATTTGTGTTTTACTCTAAACCAGTTTAAGATTTGTGTAATAGGATAAGTGCTCTAATCATTACCAAACATCCTTATACAACTGTCACGTTCCATATATATAATACAATAGAATCTTAATGATAGTTTGTTAAGAAGTTTAAGAAAAAACCGGAAAGAGAGGCTAGACCATGTTTGGTAAAAGATTCAAGGAATATAAATATATATATAGTCACCATTCATCAACAAGCACCATGGAGATTAATGAACTCACAAATTCCAATGATTTGAAATCTGGATAGCATATTGGCTGAACAGCACAAATTGGACAATATCTTAAGTCATTACGTAACCTAAATACATGAGATGAGATGCTTTAACAGGGTCATATAGAGTCTTCAGAGCTTTGATGTTTTTACAATATCTGGGAATAGCAGATCTAGTCTTTAATTAAAATGAAAGCTGTGATGGCATACAATGGATTTTATTGTGAAATCAAGTTACAGATGTTCAGATGATAGTTAAGACTTACGATTTCCCAGCACCACTGACACCCATAATCACAACAACTATTCCTGTTAAAATATATAGAAAATAAAAGAGAGAATCAACAAATACATTCAGAACTAACATGTCAAAGTAAGAAAGACAAAGGTTACCCACAAAAAAGGGGGAGATTGATTCAGTAATAGAAAAATCTCTTTGAGCATCAGCCAATTATGGAAAAATAAACAACAGTGAGTAAAACTACCTTTGAGATCAGAAACCATAGTTAGACCCCAAATCAGATTATGTATGAAGCCTTAGCTTATAAACAATAATACACCTCTAAAACTGAGAATTGTAGTGGTTCTTCCTCTTAAGTATAAACATGTGAATGCCCACACCCCTGTAACGCATTGCATTTCAACGGACATCAATTAAATAGCTGAATATCATGTAGTATATTTCAAATAAGAAAAAAGTAGTCTTTTTTCAGCAAAAAAAAAGACAAATAAAATCAAGCAAGTAGCTTTTGTATGCATTCAAAGCCAACTAGACTTTTACCTAGAAAAATTGCTGCAACTGTTTAATGAATCACCATAATTTCCAAGCTTTTTCAATGAATACGTCAGTTATATCTAGTGCATTCTTGGCAAGGCAATGAGCCACCTAGCTCATTAGTATTTCTCTTGGTGTGTTTGACAGACATGCACTCAAACTTGTGAGAAAGTACTTGAACAGAGGTAATGGGTGGATTCTGTACCAATCTCCAACATTGGTTAACCAACATAACTAAGTTAAAATGTTCTAAATCTCTGAACCTAAGCCCTCTTAGTACGTAACAAAAAACAAAAAAGCCCTCTTACTGCTTTGGCCTTTCCCTACCCGTATTAAATAGTCCAATTTATATAAAAATATATGCAAAATGTATACCCAAATACTCCTCAAATCAACAAAGTAATAAAAGAAAAAAAAAACTAAAACAATGCTTCAAATATGAACTTGAACTTCAAAAGTAATAACAGAGAACAGAAACACCACATGAACGCAGAGAACAGAACCACCACAGTAACCCTATTTCTATCTGGGTTTGCCTTTTTTCTACCTATATATTGCAACCCAATCGACAAGTTCACCAAAAAATCCCATTCGACAAATCCCTAGATCTACTAGATCTATCTAAGCATAGAGAGACCCAGTTCACCAAATCACTAGATCTACCACATTTACGTTCATTGTTCACAGATCGGGGGAGAGACTTACCGAAAGGCCACCGGCGATCAAGACACACACGGCAGTGGAAAAAAAAAATACAGATGAGAAAGGCACCGGAGAGAAGAGGGATTGAGGATAGAGATGATCGGTGAGCCGCACGTCGGGTTTCGGATAAAACGAAAGTGCTTGAAGGGATGAGAGAGAGAGAGAGAGAGAGAGAGAGAGAGAGAGAGAGAGGCGAAGCACTCTCAGAGCAGAGAAGAGAGAGAGAAGTGTATCGGGTTGGGGGGTGCGGCGGCTAAAGTGTTAGTGTTAGGGTTTTTTTTTCAGCTTATAACATCCGGGTACCGGGTTTTAAATCCGGGTCCCGGATTTAAAATCCGGTACCCGAACCGGATTAATCCGGTTTTCCAAATCCGGAATCCGGCCCGGATTTAAACACGGCCGAAAACCGGAAGGCCGGATAAAATTCGGCCCGGATGAACAGCCCTACAAACACTATGTTTGGTAGAATTCATTTAGATATTAGTCATAATAGTATTCTGTATATTGATAGTGAGAAAGACCCTCCTTAGTATCTTGTAATATTTTCCTTATTGATATGCAAGCTTGCTTGAAAAAAAAAAAAAAAACGGTTAAGGGGAGGCTAAGGCGTCGTTTGGTTACACAAATCATCTCAACTCAACTCATTCTATCTTATCTCATTAATAATTCTTTTAAAATTTTCACAAAAAATATAATAAATAATTTAACTTTTTCAAATCTCAAAATAAAAAATATATTTTAATAATATTTTATTCAACTTTCATCTCATTTAATCTCATCCGTATTACCAAACGAGACCTAACTAAGGATCAGAAAGAGAAATCAATTTATTATTTGATAGAAATAATATAGAAAGGTATATATGAATAAGATATACTCTAACAGTACCACCAATTAATTTGTATAATATTTTTGGACCCACTTTCAAATTATAGAGTTTTATTAAAAAAAAGTACTAGATTACAGTCTTCAAAGGATATAGTGTGTACCCGTCTCTGACTTTGTCAACCTAGACTTGCTTTCAGTACCACTGCGTGTCATGTAATGCAAGCATCGGTCACTCTTTCACAACTGGGTCAAAATTCTCTGACCACAACTTTATTTGCGTAGTCACTCTTCTAATGAAAGCTATATAAATTATAAGGAAAATGATAGATAGTATTTTTTTTATTTATGGTTTTTAGCATTTTTATTTGTTTAGTTTTTTAAATTGTGTTTTTATCTTTTTTCAAATAAAAAAAAATTACATTAAAAAAAAAAATACAACATTTGAAAATAGTAGCGGAATGTCTGTCAATGGAAATAGCACTCCCCAAATTATAATTGATCAGGTTGAGGTGATAGGAGGTGTTGATTCTCTTGTTAGTTTACATGGTAACGTTGGATATAGTTAAAAATATGTGGGCTTTAATTTGAACAATCTCTTTGATAAAAACTTATCATAGTAGGGTGAGATTTTTCACATGTAGCAGCCTTACTTTTTACAAATATATTATGTTAAATTTATGCATTTTAAAATTGTATAAATCATTTTTTTTTATGAACAGTTAAATCTCCTACAACTATAAGTAGGCCTACACACTGACCCGTTTAAGTCAGATTTGGGCTCGATGTGACCTGTAGAGCATGATGATATAGAGCAGCCCAATCCGACCTATAAAATTTTGGGTCGGTTCAAACCCGTAAATCATCTCTTCTTTCGTTCTGCCATAGACGTTGGACCTTCAGCAACCCATTTTGGGGCTCATTCCCTAGCTTTAGGACACAAAACTAAAATTGAAAAAAAGAGGCTATGCAGCGATTAAAGGATGGAATGAAGATTTTTTGTGCTGATCGCGATGCTGCTTTACTCGAGCAGCAAGCTTCTCCGGGAGTAGATTTATGATTCGATTCTCTCTTCCTCCGGGAGTAGCAAGCTCAACCTGTTACTCAAGAAACATGATGCCTCATCATGATATGTACATCAACATGATGTTGGAGCACTAGCGCTCCTCCGTCACCTCCATGCTGATTGAGAGACTTCTCTGCCTCAGCTTCACAAACGACGACAAAGAGCACTTCGAAGAACTTGATTTCGGTGCTGCCAACAACAAAAACTCTACCATTGCCGTAGCTACCATGATGCTCCAGTAGTAGCTCTTGATATTCAAGGGTGTGGCCAGAGCAAGAGGTTCTGGGCAGATTCTGAGAGATGGTAAGGTTTGAGGACGAGAGAGAAATGGAGATAGTGTCGACGGGTTGATCCGTTTCGACGTGTAATAAACCCGTAAAGGGTTTGACCCGCTGAACCCAACTCTAATCGGGTGGGCCTATGTTGGGCCAATTGGATTGATCGGGCCAGGCCCTTTTATGCACAGGACTAACTACAAGATCGCTTAATAATTGATTACTCATCACTAGAAAATAATTACAATATAGAATTGACATGAATAGAATTCCTGTGCATGTATATATGTATATCAAAAACTCTACTTGCAACCGGCATTGTGCAATCGACGCAAAATCTTGACGTAAGCTGTCCACGTGTTTTAATAAAATGCTTTGAACGCTGCAAAGGAGGCTTAAACATTAGCAGAGGCACGTGCCAACAATGAAGCAAGAACAGAACTAGAGAGTCGATTGAGAGAGGCCCAGGAATGTGAAGATGTGCTTGTTCAATCACTTGAAGAATTAAGGCAAGCACTATATAGAAAGGAGTAGCAGGCAGTGTTTAGACAAGACATACTTCGTGGGGACATTGAAAGTCCTAAAAAACGTAACCAAGCAAGTGAGCGCTAATGTTAGGAGTTGATTACCCAAGTTTCGGAACCTACAAGGCCTCTCTTAAGGCAGATTGAATCTGGAATCGCTTCATGTTCTGAAGAGAGATTTTCAATTTGTTCTTCTGGAAGCATCGGCTCACTCCAGGCTTTTCAATTTTCTACAAATGCGTTTTAATCTAAGAGGTCTGATTGGATTTTAGGTTTTCGAGAAGTCGGTCAATTTTCGAGAAAGTAAAGGTTGGTGGCTTTTGGACTTGATTAATATTGGATTTTTGAATTAGAGCTTCAGAACATGAAAGACTTGATTTTTATTATTTTGGAGGATTTGTTGAATTATAGAGAGGATGACAAGAGAGAAAGATGACGAGAAGATCATCATCCCAAACCAGAGGAAAAATCAATAGGAGTAAATTATCATTTTTGACAAAAAAGCAGAAAAATATGTGGGTTTGTAAACTGAGGGAATGAGAGGAGAAATCCTTGAATTGACTGCAGATTGATTTGCGAACCGAGAGAGAGAGAGATTTGGTCAAGTATTGAGATTGGAAATTTGGAACTCTTATGTAGAGAAATAAAATAGTAGAAAAATGCTATTTTTTTTTAATTGACACGCCATGTCAGATGCCGATTACACGGCAACTCCCACCAATGGTTGTACCTAGCAATTATATCTATCTATAATAATAAGTGACTATCACATTGCTACAGTGATTTCCCTTTCCGTTTTCGTGTACGTGGTATGTTTAGTTTTTATCCCATTCGGTTTACAGTCCGTACAAAACACAGTGGGAGGTGGCGCTTGGGTGCTGGAAGTCGAAGGGGAAAGGAGAGGGAGGCATGGCCTTGGCTGGCTGGACACGGTGGCGTGGAGACTAGGTCACGGGGCTAACCCCAGGTGACTATAGGTGGCGAGACATGGTGGTTGACGATGGCTAGGCACTGGATCTAAGGAGATCTGTGGGTAGAGAGGGAGGGAGAGGCACGGGGCTGCCTGGACTGGTGGATCTAGGGAGGAAGTGGTCGTCGTGGTGAGGCACGGCGTGGAGGAGGCTCATGGGTTGCTCGCGATGGCGTGGTGGCGGCGTATGGTGGCGAAACTGAGAGAGAAGAAACAGAATCTTCGGGGCTTCAATCTGGTCATGGAGAGAGGGAGAGAGAGAGAGAGAGAGAGAGAGAGAGAGAGAGAGAGAGAGAGAGAGAGAGAGAGAGAGAGAGAGAGAGGCCTATAATGGAGGGGAGGGGATCGGTGAGGCCGTGGGGTGGAGCCAGTGAGGTGGTCGTCGCTCGTGGGTTGCTCGCGGTGGCGTGGTGGCGGTGCGTGGTGGCGAAACTGAGATAGAAGAAACAGAGTCTTCGGGGCTTCAATCTGGTCATGGAGAGAGAGAGAGAGAGAGAGAGAGAGAGAGAGAGAGAGACCTATAATGGAGGGGAGGGGATCGGTTAGGCTGTGGGGTGCTACTGTCAACTGGTGCGGGGCTGGGTCGCAGCAGCGCTCGGTGGGGCGTGAAGTAGGAGGATTTCGGGGAGAGAAATCCGTGGGTTTTTGGGGCTGGGCATGGTTGCCGGAGGAGATCGATGTGAAAGGTCCAGCAACGTGGGGTGGAGCCAGCAAGGTGGCCGTCAGGGTGCGACAGCGAGGCTAGCTGCGAGAGGAGGGGGAGGAAATTGGGGAAGGTGACTGCTGGAAGGAAGAGAGAGAAAGGGGAGGGGGAAATGAGGAAAAAGGTTAGGGTTTTTGGGATCTAATCTAGCCCTCCATTCTAGGTTTCTAATCTGATCCAATGGTGGTGATATTAAATACTAAAATAAATAAACTAAATAATAAGTAATTAATAAGAAATAATCCCACATAGTTAATAATTTGTATTAATTTACCATATTTTTAATTTTTTACATTTATATTCTTTACTTTTCTATTGATCATATACAAACATTAAATTCATATCATGTAGGAGCATTTGTCATATTTGAAAAATATTATAACACATACTTCACAAAGAGGTGATTCAATTTTGTGTATTAATTAATTTTTTGTAAAAAATCATATTATTTTTATTAAAAATCTTATCTCAACTAATTAGATAAATGTGTTTTGCACGTTGCACTGACTTCTTGGATCAATTGAGATAGCTCTTCTTTGCTTTTCAAAAAAGTACCTCCCACAATTGTAACTAGGTTTTGCAGATCTTCTATATATTCAGGCACAAAATCACAAATAAAATAAAACTTCCTATGATTTTATTTTTAAAGTAATAAGTAAAAACATAATTGACTATGATTGATAACTGTTTGCATAGTAATCTGCCTAAAATAAAGTAATTTTCTATGTTTTAAGTTATTACAACTTTAATACCAAAACCTTTATGTTGTATTGTAGTAAATACATTTTTTTTATCATTTTGTGTTGATTTAGCAATGAAGGTTGTACATCAAGCTTTCGACCATAGTCTATGTCTTTGGGTGCCACAATCTATTATTATTGTAGGAGATAACTTGTTATGTTCTAATTTTTCAGATATACAGTTGTTTTAATATAATTACTATATATTTTTTTTATTATTATTTGTTTTCATAGAAAATTTTTACATTTATATTTTGCCTCTACTAGGGAAAACGTCCCTTGGACGTTTTCATTTTACTAGTATATATATATATATATATTCAAACCTTAGGTTGGGTTTGGATGTTGGATTGAATTGAATAAAATATTGTTAAAATATTAATTTTAAATAAAATGAGTGTATTGGAATTTGAAAAAGTTAAATTTTAAATATTATGAGTGTATTGGGATTTGAAAAAGTTAAAATTTTTATTATATTTTATATAGAAATTTAAAAAAGTGTATTGGAATTTGAAAAAGGTGTAATGATGAGATGAAATGAGTTGAGAGGAGTTTGATTTCCAAACGGAGCCTAAATCGTGATCTGCGTACTGCATCATGTATGGTATTCCCTCGCTTTCGAAATAACAAGTACAACATATATACAAACCAAAGCCAAGGAAAAAAAATTGGATAAAAGAAAAACATAGCTAGGAAACTGCTATATAAAACATCTTCATGTTCACTTGCAATTCAAATCCACAGCGTTGTCTGCATTAAGCTTGATGGAGATGGTGCAGTTCATTTGGGCAGACTTCTTCTTCTTCATCACAAGCATCAATTCCACTTTCCCACTAAGCTTGGCTTGGCTGTTCAGCGTTAAGGTCCCGGCACGCAACTCATTTCCAAGGCTCGTAGTGCTGGTCAGGGCATTTGAATTGACACTAACAGTAACACTAACTTTTTTGGTCGAAAGCATCCCAGCCTTACCCTTAGGAATGAAGATTTCCCCAACGGTCACGCCCTGGTACAGAAAGGTGGCATTAAAGCTGTCGTATTTGTAAGGACCGAAATTTGTGTTCTTAACCCTAACTTCGGTTGTGAAGCTTATGTCGAAGGAAGGTGACGATGCTTGAGTTCCAGCTGTAGTGGTCACCTTCTTTAACTCGATTGTGCCCAACCTGACTTTAGGGGTCTTAACTTTCATCACAGTGAGAGAAAAGATCACGATGACTATGGTCTGAAACACAACAAAAGCAGCTATATAAATCGCCAACTTGATCCTTTTCTTTCTTCGGAGCTCGTTGGATAGCAAAGTGTTTGATTCTTCATCGCTTTTTGGGATCTTACTTACTGGTTCCATTGGGTACACCTGCTGTTGGTTCGTAATTTGCTCGCCCATTTTCTTCCCTTTAATTCGAACGGTGTAGATCTAGCTAGAAAAGTAGTGTTCCCTTTTCTGCGCTCTAGTCCCTTTTGCTAAAAGGAATTTTAGAATGTAAAGCAATTGGTTGGTGTGGAGCAATGGCAGGGGGAAATTGTGCTATATATAGTGTTTGGATGACTAGATCTGTGATAAAGAGAGTGAAACGTGAACGAGGGGTTCTGAGCTTAAGGAAAAATAGGTGCAAGAAGTTAAATATGAAGATTAATTGCGAGCAACGCGGCTGATCAGGGTGGAATTTCTAACTTCTAGATGGTCTATGTATTTGTCTTCTCGAAGAAGATTTTATATGCCGAATTAATGCTAGCTCCTGTATGGGTTGGAGAAAGACGCGTACTGGTCAAGGTTTCTTAGGCTATATACCACGCCATTATCGGTACCCATGCATAATGAAACATCCTCTACGGCACCTTCGAGGGCCCAAGTTGCACAAGATCCCGATTTTCACGCTTAGATGTTTGGGAGATTGGATGAGACAATAATTTAGTGATTAGTAATAAATAATTTGAATTAAGATATTTTATTAAATTTTGAAAAATATGAATAAAATTACTATTAAGTTAAAATATTATTAGCATATAATTTTTATTTTAAAATTTGAAAAAGTAATATTATTTTGTATTTTGTTTGAAAGTATTGGAAAGTTATAATGATTACTTAATAATTATATTAAAAAATTGAATATTTGAAACTGAAAATTATTTGTATTTGAGGGATATATATATGTTTGGGAAGAAAATTATAAGAAATTTTGATATAAAATGAGATAGTTTGTGTTCTCAAACAAGAGCTTAAACACGAGTAATATAATTTTATGATTAAATTCAGTGCACTCTCTTTAGAGAAAAGTGATGTCCATTATTATTAAAATTAAATTTTTTATATGAATTTTAGATTTGCCTTTCAAAGCAAGTGCGTATATAGAACTTATATATCCTAGAAATTACACACAAATAATTTCCCTATAGATTACTTTCTTCAATGTAGAAACACAAATCATTTCACATATTCCAACTCCAACTTTTAAAATCTGAGACTACAATTATGATCATGAACTTTGAGAATTCCAACTCTAATTGAAGCAGATGATCAACAAAGTTTGAGATTTTTGCACAGCTCTATAAAAGTTGGAGAGTTTCCTATAAATTTTTGGCTGATTACTTTATTTAATGTAGAGAGAATTAGACACGGCATGTGGACTTCACTATATTTAATGGAAAATGCTGCATCCACCGAGGATATAGTTAGAAGTGTAAAATTTTCTGTCCGGACCGAAAAAATTGACTGGATCAAACCAAAAAACTTGTTTGGTTGGTTTCGATCCTCCATTTGTAGGACCAAATGGGTTTTGTCCGGTCCCAAGATGGGGTTTTTCCACCCCAGACTAGACCTACCGAACTACAAATAAATATTTTAAAATATGTTTTTATAAATTATATATGTTATTTTATATAGTAGTTATATAAGTGAATTATGTAATTTTTTCATCTAACTTATGATTTTGACTATATAAAATGTTAAATCTATAATTATTAATTAACTAATATATAATTATCAATTTTGATAAATTTTTAGGCTATTTTTAAGAAAAAAATATACAAATAAAATTAAATAGTTATATTATTCAAAAGTATAAACATTATGGGCTTTTTTTATACTAATGAGCTGAAAATACACATTGCAGACTTTTTTGTATATTTCAAGAATGATGGGCTTTTTTGTATGAATGAGCCCCCATTTGAAATTGGTTTGGACCAATATGGACCGATAGCTAACAGTCTACAATGGTTGATCGGTTCAATCCAATTTGGGAAAAGGATGGATCAAAAGTAAATTATCCCCCAAACCGGATCGATTTACACCCCTAGATGTAGTGCAAGAAAAGTCATCGATTCTTATTTTGTTTATATATATATATATATATATATTACTTAATTGTTAATAAAGTGCTTTTAAATGAATTTCTAAATTTTTTCTTTTTAAAAAAAAAAGTTTTAAAAAATATTTGAAAAACTTTAACACAAAATAAAAAAGTGCATTGCACTTGTTGGTAAGAATCCTCAGAAGTCACCAAGAATCGCTACTCTTGGTGGCTCTAGCATGATACATATTTAATGTTGGGGGGTTAAAAAATTGTCTACGGATTGTATTTAATGTAATGAAGTTTGTCTACTATCTCTATCTTTTTTTTTTTTTTTTTTTGAAGCTGTCTACTATCTCTATCTGCATAAAGCTTAGTATATATCTCAATAAAAGAATTACAAGAACTCGCAATCCATAAAAACAAAGCAAATTCCCAACTATTATTAATTTTGAACAGCCCTTGAACACAAGTGGATCGAAGCAACATTATTGATCACAAAAAGGATAATGAAATGCCCAAATAGTATTAATTACCATCTGAACCAATTGTCAAAGTTTTTTGTCGACTGGAGTTGCTGTCTCTTAATTTGGACCATTTCGCACCAGATAGCGCCAGCATTTGTTATGGGGTTGAGGGGGTCACAATCTTGAAGACTGTAAAATGTGAGTTTTAACTTGTTTTTTTTCCTAAGAAGTTATATTATTTCAAAGAGTACTGTTATATACAGTAATCCATACAGGAACTCCTAATTTGCAGTCCTAATACGTGAGCACATGATTTCTATTCGAATGACCAAACTGTTACTGCTTCTATTTGAGAGACAAAACAACAAAAATGAAGTGGATTCAAAATCTATTAATTTTCCTCCTTAAATCTGTGTCCATTGCCAATCACTGGCCTCCCCCACCAGTGGTCGAGTGCTCAACTGCCCATTACCAGCCTTCTCCATCATCAATGGAGCATGTAAGGAATTTGTAAGTCATACATAAATTTGTTAGCTTGATCTACTTTGTTCCTCTGTTTTTTTTTTTTCCCCCCCATAAACTTCTGCTATATGAGCTCAAATAGAAGCTCTCCAAGGTTATGGATGTCTGAACTACAAGGATGGATCTGGCTATCTTCTAGAAAGAAATATAATATCATCATGTGTTGGGCTCTCTTCTCTCTCTCTGTTTCTCTTTTCTTGTGAACAGAACTTTCAGATTAAAATATTGTCACCAATAGTTAATAGATATATTGGATCGTACCTCTTTGCTTTTCATATCAGAGGGCAGACTTGCAGGAGGGATCCTTTGGTTTAACCACATCTATCCTGCATCCATCCCTGTAAATTTCCATGTCCATGTTCGAAAATGCACTTGTCTTATTAACAAAAGAACAAAGAAAAGCATTGCATTCAAACTTTCAAACACAGTTAGAATCAACAGACAACTTCTGCACACATAAATACAGACCCTTAAATTTTCAATGATGCGTAAATTTTGTTTGATCTGGATGATGTGTTTTACGTTGTTGAATTAGGGTTGAGGCAGTGCATGGCTTCCTCGAGATGATGAAGGGAACGATGGACTCAAGCTGATGAAAAGAACGACGGACTTGAGCAGAGGTGAGAGGACGACAGTTAAGGTTGAGGAAGGGGATGGGTTTGGCGACAATAAACTCGATTTGAAAAGGGGACAATGCGGGTTAAGCGATTCTGACGAAGGCGACAGCAACGGTGACGGCAAACTTTAGTTGAGAAGGGGACAGCGGCTTAGGGCACACGGAAGGTTCGGTCGGGATGAGTTGAGTTGAAATTGAAAGTTGAATAAAATATTTATTAAAATATTAATTTTTAATATTATTATTATTTTAGAATTTAAAAAAATTAAATTATTTATTATATTTTATATTAAAAATTTAAAAAATTGTAATAATTAGATAAGATTAATAATTGAGTCGGAATGGATTAATTAACTAAACGCTGCCTAAGTTGATGTGAGAAGGGGATGAGGCTTAGAAGACGTTGGTAGTGTCTGATTCCCATGCACCAAAGGACTCACTGGTAGGGGCTTTTGCAGTTATTCATTTGATTATTTTAGCGTAAAAACCACGTAAGGTAGGTGCACGTACGCTTGCAATCCCGACTGCAAACAGAATTATTCTATTTCAAAATAGAAGGGTTAAAAATTGCTCCCACTTGCAATTCAAAATTTCAAAAAATTTTCTTGGGTCCCGATATCTTGGATGGAATCGATTGATGATCAGTACCATTTCTAATAAGTACTGCTTGTCTTTTGCCCAAAATCAAATGTCAATTGTTTATTTATTTAATTATGTTTTGAAATTTTAGTTAAGCTGTTCAGAAGCCTTCGGTGGAAATAGGGTAGGTGCGAGGGGTCAAGTCCACGATGACTACCCCACATTACACAAGTTGTACAGTCGCTCACCTGCCTGGCCTTGTGAGGACTTTATTTTTTCAAAAAAAAAAAAAACTGACTCTTTAAGCTCGTGTGATCATGTATACTTTCATCCTTTATTTTTTAATTCGAGACTAGAAAAAGTACATAGAAAATAGAAACACGTACATTGGGATCGTGACCAGTTATTTATAATTTTATATACATCCTGACCACCATACAAATTAAATAAAATTAAGCAGCAAATTAATTCCAGATATTATAAATCATCTCAACAAGACGGGATGAAACAAAAGAAATAAACGGAAGCAGAATTAAATTCCTCACTTGCAACTCAAATCTTGGAATGCCCTATTTGACAAATGGATACTGACTGTGCAGTTCATTTGGGCGGACTTCTTCTTCTTCATCACAAACATCAACTCCACTTTCCCACTTAGTTTGGCTTGGCTGTCCAGCTTCAACACACCTGTTTCCAATTCACTTCCAAGACTCGTAGTGCTTTTTATGGCACTTGAATTCAGATTAACGGTGACATCAACTTTTTTGGTGGAAAGCATCCGAGCCTTACCCTTGGGAATAATGAATTCCCCCACAGTCAGGCCCTGGTACAGGAACGTGGCATTGGTGCTGTCATATTTGTAGGGACCGAAGTTTGTGTTCTTTACCCTTACTTGTGTTATGAAGCTTATGTCAAAGAAAGGTGGTGATGCTTGAGTGCTGCCCCCAGTACTAGTGCTCGTATTCAATTTCAGGAACCCGGCTGTGCTGCTCAACCTGAGCTTAGGGGTCTTCACTTTCATAACAGTGAGAGAAAAGATCACGATGACTATGGTCTGAAACACAGCAAAAGCAGCAATATACATGGCCAACCTGATTCTTTTCTTTCTCTTGAGCTGTTCGTCGGATTGCGAAGTGTTTGATTCTTCATCGCTTCTGGGGTACGTGTTTGCTGGTGCTATGGGATGCTCGGTTTTCCGATCATGATCAGACATTTTCTGCTTTTTCTTACAAACGATAAAGTTATAAGAAAACACTCGATTTAATTTTCTCTTTTTTCTTTTCTAGAAAAAATATCTATTTCCTTCGATCTATATACGAAGAGTACTCGAAAAGGGTGACTTGTTTGTGGCAGAGTGGTGGGAGTGATGTGTTATATATATATATATATATATATATATATATATATATGTGGAGAGAATTATAAGGTACTATATGTATAATGGGGGGGTTAGCTTCGTGGAAAGAGAGACCCAACAGGTAGGATTTAACAACCGGTACCAAATTATTTACACGCGCTTGAGTTTGGAATATTGACTTCTAGAGTCCCATGACTTTAGCCAAAACACGTTTTGATCCTTTTAAGATTAGCTATACCTAAAGAAACTTCGATTGTACCTATTCGTTGAAGAGGCAATTTATTCCGGTTAGAGGAGACATCTTGATAGATACATGACAGGACATACATATGAATATTGTTTGTAGGAATAATTATAGAGCACTTCTGCTTCACGGTAAACAATTTGTCTGTATACGCGTCCATGCACAAAGCATTTTGGGTGATGCTACACTCACATCGAGGGATATAGTAGCTCTACAGCTACCGGCTTGGTATCCAAATTTAAGTTCCAACAAGTATATTTTATTTTATTTTATTTTTTAAAAAAATATTTAAAAAATAAATAAAATTCACTTTATTAATAAAAAAAATACTTTCTTAATCATTAAATATATAAAAAAAAATTAAATACTTTGTTAATCATTAAATATATATAAAAAAATGTGTCGAAAAAAAAGCTTGGACCCATTATCGAGATCTCAAGTATTTCTCCAAGGGATATCATCGAGATTCTTCAATATATTTTTTTTAACTTTCTTTTCAATTTTTTTTAAAATTTTTAAATTTTAAAAAAATCACAAGCTAATTAAAAAATAATTTCTCAATCATTAAGTTAAAAAATGATAAAAATCGGTAAAAAAAATCTATGAATATTATAGGTGAGAGTAGAGTTTTCCTTCTATAATTACATTCATATTTGTTGCTCGGAACCAGGCAAGCTGGAAAAACTAATATATATGTACTAATTATTTTTATAGAAAAATTCTATATATCATATTACCATTGTACTTGCATCCCACTAATCAAAATGTGGCACATTTATTACAATTGAATGATCATTTATTACATGTTTTTTTATCATCAAATGGTGATAAATGCGTCACATCATATATAATGGGATGCAAATGGATAAGAGGGCCGCTTTGCAACGGTTCGTCCGTTGTTAAGCAATAAACAACATCCAATTGAAGTGTTCCACATATGCAAGCACACACAAAAGAAGTAGGGAACACTACACTAGATGATTTAATTAATTGAAACCTGGCCCCCTTTTCCAAATCCTAAAGCTCCTTTATTGCGTTCACACTACAGGCAAACTTGAGTTCGATTGGCTTCAACTCTTCTCCTTCCCTTGTCTTCTTCCCATTTCCATTTCCCTTGTCTTCATCTCTTCTTCTTCTCATTTCCTTTTATTCTTCTACGAGCTTCAATGAGTAAACTTTTGGTTCACCATTGGGGCATTGTTCTCACCGTCAACCCCTTACTAGACCCATCTGATCTCTACGATGACATTAAATGAGTTACCAACCTCAGATCGACGTCAACAATTTGTTTTCTAACTTTACCAGATCCTATTGCTTCAAAATCTTGAATGTTCTTCATCTCTCAAGTCTATTAAATTAGATCATAACGAATCATTTCAATAATAATTCTAAAGAAATTATGAATGAGCTAAAAACAATATGGGTTAATATTCAGTTACACACAAATGAACAAATTTTTTCTTTTTTTTTTCATATGTATACACAATGAACAAATTATGATGAAGCTAATAGGCAAACCAGGTGCTGGAGCACGAAAATAAACAAATGCTCCTTCAAAAATCACAAATACAAAATAAACGTCTACAGAATAACATGTAATGGAGAATAACTCATGAATAAGAATAATTGGTAAATGAGCCCAAAAAATGGTGCCGATGATGGAGAAAATGGTGGCAGCGATGTGGGTGGTGGGTTGTTGCGGCAACTAATAGTTGGAGTGCAAATCGACGCCACCCCAAGCTCCATTGCTGGTCCATTTTTCATTTTCCTCGACTCATTATTTTTGCTGGATGTATTTCATTTTTTTATTATTTCTGATTTGAGATTTGGGTTGGTGGAAGCAGGAGGTAATGTCGGGTAGCAGAAATATCAAAAGCGAAACATGGGTTTCATCTAGTCTATAGCACATGGAAATTACAATGAGGAGTCTATTTGTCAATATCTCATTCGAGGGCTGTTATTTGGAATTTCATAGACCGACTGGTTTTAAGATTCTCTCATGGGATAATAGTGTGGTGTATAGCACTACTTGAAAGCTTGACCGGACAATGACTTCGACTACCATAGTTGCCTACCCATTAATGCCAATTACCCTGATGATCTTCGTGGTCAGAAATCCAAATTAGAACATGAAAACAGAAACCCAACAACACTTTAAGGTCTTCTAATTTGGATAGTGAGATGAGATAAAATGATCTGTGAATAGTTATGAAATGATTTATTTATAGTAGTAAAATGATTTGAGTTAATATATTTGATGGAGGTTTGGGAAATGAAAGAGAAAAGTTTAATAAATATATTATTAGAATATAAATTTTTAATATTATTTTTATTTTGAGAATTGAAAAAGTTGAATTATATTTTGTGTTTTGTTTGGAAGTGAGGGAAAGTTGTAATGATTAGATGAAAAAGTTGAATATTTGAAATTAAAAAATGTTTGTGTTTGTATTGTTTGGATATTAAAATAAAATAGAATGAGATGTAATAAGTTTGGAGGATTTTGCTATCCAAACTAGACCTAAATCGTGTAGAATTAATGATAAACTGTTTTTCGCCAGCTAAAATCTCACAGCCAAACTATCATGGCATTTCATTCATCATGACATTCGTAACTCAAATGAAATGCAAACATCAATCGTATACAGAATAAGTACCTGAAAAGCCCATGCCATAGAAAAGTTATTGTTTTAACAATAAAATTCCATCTCAAAATAATGCAACTTTGAAACTTACCGTTCAGATAACTCTTTTAATATAGCAACATATTGTGGTGCCACGTGGTTTATTAGAAAAATAATAAAGAAGTAAAAGAATACAAGCACAAAAGTTGTAAAGAAAACCTAGGGTTTCAGTTTTAATCATTTTGTGTTTTTGAATGCCCTTTTGTTTTGAATATGTTTTTTTTTATAAAATCACGTTACACCAAATGTCAAGAGGATTATCTGAATAGTAAGGTACCGTTTAGATGGTGAGATGATATGAGATGAAAGAAAATTGAATAAAATATTGTTAAACTATTTTTTTAATATTATTATTGTTTTGAAATTTGAAAAAGTTGAATTATTTATTATAGTAATTTGTGTAAAAATTTGATAAAGTTGTAATAATGAGATGAAACACTTCTTATATCTAAACTGGTTGTAAGTTTCATATGGCCCAATAACAATACCCTTTGGCCTTCCATCTCGTAGGTCCTTAATTTTGGTCTATGATCTTACCATCTACTAGTCTATGGTAAGATTGATCATAGACCAAAATTGTCTTAAGACATGATAAGGGATAATTATTCATCCACAACTACCACATATTTGTCAAGTTGTACATAAATTATAAAATTAAATATTTAAATTTACATTTCTGATTAAAGATCTGACCGTTAAGAAAAATTAAAAATTAATTACTACATGAAATAATCCAAACGAATGGACTCAAATGGAGACTGGAATTAGAATGAAACATATTGATAATACTTTAGAGATAGAAAATTAGGCTTTTCTCAGTTTGAAGTAATTTGCCCTTATTATAATTTGATTTTTACTTGTGTCAAAGCAATACAAGAGAAGGATTTTGATCCAACTGAAGGGCCACCTATAAAAGCTGAGGGAATTGAGAGAAAGAAAGCAAAGAAGAAACAAAATAGAAATAATATATGATAATTCCACTAATATCAAATTTTGTTGAGCAGATTCTTCAAAGTCCAAACAGATTTGGAGGAACAGTTTTGCTAAACAAAATCAACCGGTAAACATGTTATTCGCAATCTAAAATATGAACAGCCCTGCTTTTCAGGTCAACAGTCATTGTGCAGTTCATCTCTGCAGTCTTCTTCTTCTTCATCACCTTCATCAGCGTCACCTTCCCTCTCAACCTCGCAAGGCTTGTCAGCGTCACATTCCCAGAATTCAGCTCATTACTCAGCTTAGCAGTATTTGAGACCCCAGTATTAATTGAGGTAACATCAATCGTAACACTCATTTTCTTCGTTTTCCTAGCTTTTGCACGTCCCTTGATAATATCTCCATAGCCCACAACAGCATTGCCATTATAACTTACCTTAGCAGTGCTATGATCAAACTTGAAGTGCCCGAAATTCTTGTTCTTCACTGCGATTTCGGCATTCAAAGTCATGCTGAAGAAGGGGGAGCCCGATGCACTATAGTTGAGATTATCCACCGTCACGGATCTTAGCCTAACACTTGGAGTTTTGATGCGCATCACTGTCAATGCAAAAACCAGAATGATTATGGTCTGGAAAACAACCCCAGCTATGATATATGCAAAGCATTTCCTATTCTGCCTGCTCTTGAATTTCTCAGACTCCAACATGGCTGTATATGTACTGGGTTTGAAACCTTGCCAAGATATTCCTTTTAGCTGGATTGGCTAAAGTGATATTTTTATGCTATTAATGGAGTTGGTTGCTTTCAATATATATGGAACCAAGGAGTACTAGACATTAATTTCTTTATTCTTCGTGGAATATGAACATGATTAAGATTGTGGAATATTGCGTTGTTATTGGACCTAATGAAAACGTACGAAAAATTGTCGTAGCCATTAGGTTATTGTCAATAGAGGCTCCTGGAAAATTATACAAAAAATATTTGAAAATGGTACAAAGAAATAAGCTTTTTCTGAGAGCTTCAGCGCCCACACCCATGCAGCTTGCGCCCAGCTTCATACTTCTTGGTTTACACGTATATACGTACGTACGTAGCAATTACCAAGAAAAGAGTTGGTAGATAGGGTTATTGACTTAAGAGGTTAGTTCATTAGTTTCATTGCTTTCACATATATTGCCAACGATGGCAAAATTAATTCATGGGTCCCTCTTTTGACAAACCTTGCAGCACAAAATTCAGATTCAATTTTAAACAGCTTTGTTATTTTATTTTATTTTTAAATTTCCAGCTTTTGTTAATTTGGTTTCTCTCTGTTTGTATTGACTTTCTTCTGTCAAAATATCGGCCGGTAATTAATTTATTATTAATGTTTTAGTGTGAAATCTTTTAAACTTATATGTGAATTCATCGGATTCTTCATCACATGAAAGGAATGCAAAGAAAAAAGAGGTTTCTTTGATTACTATTTCCTATATTCATTTAGAATTTGTCACAATTTGGCTATATTGATCTATGAGAGCAGATCACAGAGACAATCCTGGACTCCACAAGCGAATTGCCATAAATTAGTTTTAATAATTAGTTATAGGGCTTGAAGTTTTGAGCATATATATATATATATAAGGGTAATTTAGAGCATATTTAAAAATAAGATCTATCATTTTTTTTTAATGTTGGAATTAATTGGATGCACGTTCTCGATCGATCTATCGGTCGCACGCTTAGGCACTTGCAAGAACGAGTTAGGATTAATGCAACCGTTCCGTCAGTAGCGTGAATCGTGATGGGGTGTGCATTTTGACCACACCCATTTTCTTTTCTTAATCATTGTTTGCGTTGATTAAGAATAGGAAGGCAACAGATCAAGTTGAGTGGTTCATTGAAAATCTTTCTAAGAGACACAATGTAGAAATATTAATTAAAATAAGAAAATTTTTTAGTACTTTCGGAATCCCAAATATACCTAGAGGGGGTGAATAGGTGTTTTCTAAATTTACTGAACTATTTGAATTATAATCAACCAATCAATCATATCATAGTAAATAATTAACACATAAATTTTGATAACAAAATGGAAACTTCTTTGAAAAACGTTTTCAAAACCTAAAACATCTCAAGATATAAGTCACCACTTAAAATCCACTATAGAAATTAAGTTTGTAACAACTAATTTAGAAACAATTACAAGATCGTTGAAATAACTAAATCTAGCTTGTAACACTATCAATATCCCATGTAATCTCTGCACTTTGGCAGCTCTAGACCACTGGCCGGCCTCTCTATAGTTTCTCCACGAGCACCAACTAGATTAATCTCTGCACCAAGGCAGCTCCAAAAATCCTTACAACCAACGAACATCTTCGTACCAATGGACTCAGTAGTACTCAAACATGGGCACAATATGATGGAGGTCTGTTTATCGATCAATAGAGAATCTATCTTCAATGCGCAATGAATCTCCTTAGGTTTTCTCTAAAAAGTACAATGAATATGGCATCTCTGGCCTCACACCACACCAAAGAAGTCGTGCATATTGTTCTATATATAGTTAGGGTTTAAGAAAACCACTTCAAGAAAAAATCGATTTTTGGAATTTTCACTCAACCAAACAGTCAAGTGAACATTTTGTCTAGTTTTTGACCCCTTAAACATAGGCATTTGAAGATTTTTGTGAAACATAAATTTGAAGATAATTGAGTTAAATTTTCAAAGACACCAATATTACCAAAATAAGATATGAGAATGAAAAGTTATGACTAATTTACTCAACATATTTACAACCATAACAAAAAGTCCCAGAATGGCAACAAAAACCAGTTTGCTATGATTTCTTGATTGTAGGCAAATTAACTGCCGAAAATTGATCTTGACATTTCTAAATTTTCACTGTAGCAAATTTTCCCTATTTGCGGTGATTATTAATCGCTAGAAATAGTATTAAAATCGCCGAAAACATGACATTTTAAACATGGTTAAATGTCGACGGCTTTATTTATGGGGGGTAGTATTCGCCGAAAATAATCCCTATTAAAAATATTTCCGACGAATGTTACTTGCCAAAAAAGATTTTTTACAAAAAAAATTTTAGAAAAAATATTACACTAAACAAAAAATTTGCACTAAACAGATAGATTAAAGATATTAAATTGCAACCGGGGTAATACAAGGTTACTAAAGATATATATCTACCATCACATACCACATATATATATATATAGATATATATATCCAAGTGTCATCAGTATGCCTAACACAGAGGCAAGAGAACGGAACAGACACTTGGGAAGTCTTACCTCTAGAAAGATGTCTTATTTGACATATTTGCAAGTTACAGCTTTCCCTAGTAAGCAAGCTTTTGTTACAGTTTTTGTCCCCAAGTTACACCTAAGTTTATTAGCAGTAAGGAAATTGTCAAGGAAATTGATTTTCACCACTATGGCTTGAAGATAGAAATAGAAATTAATAACCAGTGACATGAGTCTTAACTCACAATAAAGAAGAGTAAATATAATTGAAATATTATTAGAGGAGACACAAATAACCAAAAACTTATGGTAGCTACTCGCTCTTGCCAGCATAGAAAGTTCTTGCTAATACTCTTATAAAGAAAAGGTGAGCAAAATTATTGAAATCAATCAATTGTTAAAACGAGGCAAATATCAATCTAAAAAAAAAGAGAGAGAGAAAGTAAATTGGAAAAGCCAAAATCAAACCCTGGATTTGGTCATGCAGACAGTGTGTTTCTAATAAAACTCTAACTATGGAGAAACTAAGCTTTCTGCTATATGAACTCTGCTATTTTTACTCTATAACCGAGGATGCCCATGGAGATAAAGAAAAGAGCATGGAATCACTTACAATGAATCTAAGTACACTTAAATTTGCAAACAAAAAAATTCTCTTGATTCATATAAACTTGGACCAGGAGGTTTTGGCCCTTTTTACAATGATCAATCCATGGAAGATTGAGTACACTAATTTTATGATTCATCTAATTTACACAGGCATGGCAACATTGGGTCTATGGAAAAGGTTTAGAGTTGATTGATCCAACCTTATGATTTGGTATGAAATTGTAGGCTGGTTGTTCATTATCTCCACCAATTGCATTGCAAATTGCCTCCCCTATGAATCTGGTTCTGGAACTTGTTGGTCTATGGTGTGAAAATGTTGGCCATGACCATGCTGCTATTGACCCTGCAGAGAAGATTTCTCTCAAACCTTTTGAAATAATAAATAAAAATAAGTCAATTCTAATAATCATATTATTCATGAATTTGGAATGAAACTCCAAGTTTAATATGATGAACACAAAGTAACTACAACTAATAAAAAGTAAAACAGAGCAACTCAATAACATAAAGGTAGCCAAAGTTGTCATTTGAGGAACGTTTTTGCAAGACTTGGAACATAATTGACCAAGTTTGGTAGTGATCAAGTTGTCTCCAATACCCCTCTCCAAGAATCCCTGACCAGGCCTAACTTTTCTACCATAAACAAAACTTAGTCATGTAAAAGATGAGAAACCATTGATAAAAAGATAAACTACAACTCCAATGCACAAAGTTTTGCAAACCTTAGATACCAATTAAGTATCTTGTGAGGGTGACCAATGTGACAAGCTAGAGTTGCTTCTGGTCTTCAAAAAAATTTGAACATTCAAAAAGTAGCAGAGCCTCAACCATCTCCTCAACCTCTTAAAAGTCCATGACAGATTAGGTAAATGGGAACTTACCAAAGAAGAGACAGTGAAAATCATTCACACTTATCAAAAATTTGGGTTTCAAGAGATTGATAAAAAATTCCAAGCTATTGATAAAGAATATTCTTTTGATTGGTTAATGGATAACCGAAAGTATACACCAGGCCCAAATCAACCTGTGAACCAGACCAAGCTTCAAGAGATTTTCTTGTAGATGTACTAAAAATTTTGTAGTAAGAATCAATATTAGCATCCTGCATGGAACACAACCATATTATGGTGAGCATGATATGAAATTATAGCAGAAATTCCTATATGACAAAGGAACACAACAAAGTTAGAAGAAATTTCTAAAATAAATTCTAAGATGCCAAATCGATCCGAACACAATGAACTAGACAAAACGAACCCGAACACAACCGCGAAGAAACAACAGTAGAAAGCAAAAGGCTTACTGGGTTTGGATCATATTCTAAAGGGCAAAACAGAACTAGACATGTGCAAATGATATCTTAGCTAATAGAGCTTCTGCTTACTCGACCACTATATATAACTTAACAGTTTTATCTAAAGCTAAATGAAGCATCTAAAATGCAGCAATCTAAAATGAAAAAATCTAGTTGCAAGCATAATCGTGTACTAATATGTGTACCAATCTAATATAATAAGTCAAAAAGTAGATTTTATTGAAAATAGTGCTAACTTAAATTTTGAATATGAAAGAATCAGTATTAGTACGCAGATTAGTACGCGACTTTGCTTGTACCTAGCAAAACTCATCTAAAATATACCATTTGGAGATATACATAAGCTAACCATTTGATTTGACAATGTAATATATGGTTGAGTTGTAGCCTCTATTAATAGTGTGATAGATAAGATTTATTTTTATCAACTTGTAGGCCAACTAATTTTAGAAACCAACCTCCTGTAGAAAATAATGTCAATAACGATTTAGAAAGCAGAAAATCTAATCGAACCTACTAGTTTGAATAAAATCATTGGTCACTTACTTAGGCTATTAATCTTGAAGAGAAGTGTTAAAAAATACATTCTCATCTCCACTTATTTAACACATATAAATAGAGGGTTAAATATAGTCAAAACATGATTCAAACTCAAGAAAAGGCAATGAATAGCCATAATAGAAATTTTTTTTTTTCCCAAAACTACATAAATGAAATGAAAACAGGGCAAAAAATTCCATTTCACCTCCTCGAGCTATAGTTGCACGATTTTTTACTCTATCCACCTTTCCTCAACTCAGTTACACACCCAACTTAACAAGCATTAGAAGAAAATAAATGAGAACTCAAATTTGGAAGCCACTACACACAGTCGATCAACAACTGATTTTCAAAAACCATATAGCATGTCACGGTTTGCTTAGCATAAATCCAACCACAAGAGGTTTTTAGGAACTAAAAGTGTTACCTAACTTGTTCTTGTTCTTCCCAAGGTGCAAGTTTAAGCATCAAAACAAGGGAAATGGAAGTGTGTGATCCAAAGGAATGGAGGAGCAGTCTTGGTTGGAAGCAAAACAAAATTTTTAGAGTAACCTTAAGTTGTCATTTCGTGTAGTACACAAATCCCAAAAAATGAAAACCAAAATTTGGAAGCTTACCAATGTTTATCCCTCTCCTTGAGGAGATTTAGGCTAGGGTTCCACCCTTTGGAAATGAAGAGACGAGCTGGAGAGGAGGCCAAGGGTTAGGGCTTAGGCTTTCTGAAAATGGGGAAAAGGAACACAGAGAGAGAGAGAGAGAGAGAGAGAGAGAGAGAGAGGAAAAAAGATAGGTCGATAGTTTTTTAATTCGTAACTTTTTCTTGCAACAACTACTCGACAGCAAAGGTTCAAAGTCGCTACAAAAAGTCGTGGCAACAATATTCCCATCGTATTAATTATTACAATGGAAAAACCTTGAGGCCAGATGGATGTGAAAACTATTTTCAAATTGGCCACTCAATAAGTGTCATGTAGGCATTCTAAAAAGAATTAAAATGAACCCTCATACACCCGAAACTTCTCCCTCTCCTTCTTTCTCTCCCTCCCCCATCTGCACTCAATCCACTCGAAAGGCAAGCAAGGGGGGAATTGCATTCATGAAGGCTTTTGATGATCCAAATGCTTTGGTCTATTGGCACTATGTCAATCCATTCTGGAAGTTGAAGAGGTTTCTTAACGTTGGGTGCGAGACTGTCCTCAAGAAGAACATCAAAATTATGAACGATTTTGTGTATGAAGTGATTAAGACCAAGAGGAAACTGCTGGCAGCGCAACAAGATTGCTTGAGTTTCAAAGTTTCAACACTTCCATTTTTCAATTTCTAGAAATATTTGTTCCTCTGAAAAAAATATTGCTTTTGGGTTTCCAAAATATTTACAGAAGGAAGCATTGTTACAAGTGAGAAGTATTAGTTTGAAATTAACCTTCCAATTTGGTACGACAAGATGTGCTTTGATTTTAGTTTAATCTCGAAAACTTGTTTGTTGATTTCCAGGATGAAAATGAGGACATATTTTCGAGGTTCTTGGTGGAGAGCACAAGGCGTGAACTTTTTGGGATCCTTTATATGTTCATGCTCTTCTTCTCACTTCATGTGTTCTAGCTTTGTGCATTCTCATTTCCTACCCATCTAAGCTAGGCTACATCTCCTGGTTGCTATGCCCATCTCAGGAAAAGCTCCATTATGTATGAATTGTGAAAAGATATCTCGAAACTTTTTGGGAGATGGAATCACGATTTTGGGAGATGGGACTTACATAGAAACAATCGGAGGGAGGGAGAGAAAACGTAGCAAGAACCGGTGGTTTGAGATCATGATTTTGTGCTAAAATAAATTTCTAGAGGGAGAGAGAGAGCGATGGAGGGTGGGGGAGAGCAGCTAGGGGATGGGGGAGGGTGTATGAGGGTCCATTTTAATTCTTTTTAGAATGTCTATGTGGCACTTGTTGATTGGCCGGTGTGAAATTAATTTTCATACCCATCCAGCTTGGAGTGCCACTCTACTTGAATTCCTTTCACGGTAATTTAATTACGGTGACTAAGTTGCTCATTGTGGCAATTTTTCTCTCTTCGATAGAAAGAAAATGCTTCAACAGTGCAATGAATTGTTGTGACGACAAAAACTGTCACAATAGGTTCCAAGTCGCCGTAAAAATATTATACTATGAATTCTCCATTAGAATTTCCCAATTTCAAAATGAAATTATGTGGTGAAATGAAAAACATCACGAACAAGTGCATTATTGCGGCAATTGTTTTGTGACGAAATTAATTTTGCCGCAAAAGGCCTCTTATGTTGTAGTGAAATTTTGTCATAAAAACATGTCAACATATTATTTTTACACCGAGACTACGGATGACACGGGATTCACAATTTGCAACAATATTACACAACTAAAATTATTTAAATAAATATAAATTTTAATTAATATAGCATCATAAGTGGTCGTACGAGAGAATACTTAATAATTACTCAATAAAATGTGATTTTCTTTTAGGTTAAGATTCTTGGTTCTTTTAGGGGGTGGCAGATCAAAAATTTTGGTCCATCATTTTTGTCGAACCAGATCAAACCGATTACCCCTATAGACTTGACTGGACTAGACCGGACCGGACCATTAACTATCTGTTTAATTGGTCCAATTTGGTTCATGGATATTTTTTTCTATATTTTTTTTTTACAGAAAAATTAATATAAAAAATTAATTAAATTAGTAAAATTAAAATTAAGTGAGCTCTTTGATGTGGATTATGTCACTAACTCATTAAAAAATAATTAATTATAATTATATTTATCAATTTATGATGTTACTAGTTACTACCGTAGTATTCATAATGGCCTATATTAAAATTCTAATGTTTTATATATGGTTAATGAATATTAATTAATTTCATTGTCCACAGATTCTCCATACTAATATGCAAATTAGGTATTTTTTAAAAATTACCTTATTACTTTAATTATGTGTAGATAGTAGAGTATGTATCTAAATATAATAACATTATTCCTGATATGATATATTAGTTAATTAATAGCATATTAACATTTTATATATGGTTAATGAATATTAAATAATTTCATGTTTATTTCTAACTTACGTATCTTAAAAAAAATTACCTAATTACTTTAATAAGGTGTAGATAGTAGAGTATGTATCTACATATAATAAAATGATTTATCATATGATATATATAAGTTAATTAATAATTAACTTATACAACTACTATATAAAATAATATATTATATATTAAAAATATTTTTATTTATACATGTAATCGTGGTCTCGGTCCAATCCAGTCTATAAAAATATACCCTAGAACTGGATCAATTACCAAATTTTTCTCATGTTGGGACCGAGACTAACCAATAAAATTATCGATCCAGACAGAACCATTCAGTCCGATCAATCTTTTGGTCCAGGCCAATAGTCTTACATCTGCCCTACAGGCAAACGCAAAACCAAAATTGTCTCCACAAACTTCATATATATTATTCATATTCTTGCATCCTCAGTACGCTCAGTGACTTTAATATATGCCCCAACATTATTAAAGTAATGTGGAATACAAATTAAATAACGTTTCATGAACCCTAGTCTCCGAAAGACTGGATCGACTTAGAGAATGTGAAATATGCACTTGAAAGAGCACATGATGTTGGAAATATAACGTAAATATAACTTTGTATCCCAATTCACTATAAAATAAATAAATAAAAAATTAGACTTTTGTGATCAATTTATTGTAACCAAAAGATTATTTACAACCAATTTTAGATAGAAATAATCATTTCGCTGAAATTAAATAGTCACAAATAAGCAATTTTCTTGAAGTGATTTGCTAATATCATACTATTAAGAAAAATAAAACTTTTTAATTCCATATAAAAATAGATGTAGTAATATGGATGCTGATGTTTGTCACTCGCGTTAATAATAAACACTATTGTCAAACCTAGCTGGCTAAAGTAATACATCAAACACATAATTGTGGTGAAAGTCTGTCACATTAATTTATATAAAAAATATTAATATTTTAACTATTTCTATGAATATGATGAGCCTTACAATAAGTGGTGCATATATAATACATCTTACTTCTTGTAAATAGCATAACTCTTTTTAGAAAGAATAGTACTAGATTCAGTCGTAAAGTTTGCTAGCTTCGCGCAATCTTTATAAAAAATCAGTTTTTCTTTATATAGATCATATGGTATTTACTTACTTTTTGAAACAAATTACGTGGCACTTACGCACTCAACAACTATAAATATTATTTCCCTTTTAAAAAATGGAAACTTCATTTATAATAGTTTAAATCTATTTAGTATAGAGATATTTTTAATTGTGAATCAAGGATTGCTTAATGTTTTAGATTAGGGGCCGGACTGCTACCGCGTCTACTCAGACGTGTAGATTTCTTTTCTTTTTTTAAAAAAAAAAATTTTTCAAACATTTTCTTAAATCCTTTAAACATTTAAAAAAAATACAAAGTTATTAAAAAATACTTAATTATTAAATTTTTTTAAAAAAAAGTACAATCGGTGGGTATTCTCGGTATAGTAGGAGATTAGTAGCATTTTCCTCTAGATTGATAACAACTAGGTATGTTGAAAAGTCCTCCATACATATTAATTAAAGGTGGGTACGGGGTTTGACCGGCTGGTGTCGACTTCAAATTTGAACTGATTATAAGCCGCAAGACTTGATACATACATACATATATATATATATATATATATGGCACTGGTACCGGCCGGCGGTGGGTGGCTGATCAGGAAATTAGCATTTTAGTTCAAACTTCTAACAATACTGCAGCTCCAGTACTGCTGGTTACAAAAATGAAATATCAGCTTGATGGACCTAAACGCAAGCCATGCATGCAGTGCTGCTAACTCTGGCTCACATAATAATTAAGTGAGATCAAATTTCAGAAAAGATGCCTTTTTGCTCTAGCGCTCCACACAAATTTTATATATAAAAGAACCCTTTTGTTTAAAGAAAATATTTTATCACAAAAATAATTTTAAAAAAATTATATCATAAATTTATTTTAAATTGTAAAATTCTTCTTATATAAAGTAAATCTGACAAAAAAGAAATAAATAAAAAATAAAGCGGCGTAGAAGCCAAATCTCTGCCAAGAAAATAAAAGAAAAAGGAAGGGAGAGACCAAATAACAGAAAGCTTTATAGTTGCCAACAATTATCATGGTTTTTATAGATTAAACATGTACTTAATATTTGGAACTGTACATACGGCCACGTGGTGTTCAACATCTTTGATACTTCAACACGGTACAGCCTCATGCATGTACTTAATTATTACTATGCATGCATCTTCATCTGGTTTTGTTTCACAATCTGGTTTTGTACTCAATTCCATGTGCATGCCTTCCAATTATAATTCAGATCGATATTGCAAAGTGCCAAGATTTCCAAATTATTGAGGCGCGCAAAGATAGATCTAGTACTGTCAAGGAGTACACTAAAATCAAGCAGAGGCATATTAAAGCAAGTCTGTTTATATATAAATATATATATATATATATATATTAAATCTGTATAATATAACACAAATCCAAAAGCTAAGGCGTACAAAACGTAGATAGATCGATCTAGAAATGACTGAATACGTACGACGTCGGCTCCTACAAAAGAATAAAAGAACAAACAAGAAATACACAAAACCAAATAGTCAAAATTGACGATGGATCGATCACAAACACCCACCCCGAAGGCGGTTATTATTTACGCATACATACTATTTCACTTGCATGTCAAATCCTGGATTGCACGCTGTGCCAATTCGACTGCAATGGTGCAGCTCATTTGACCAGACTTCTTCTTCTTGATCACCTTCATCAGGTGCACCTTTCCGCTTAGCTTGGCCTGGCTGCTCAGCCTCAGAACTCCAGACCCAATGTCAGTCGCAAGGTTTGCATTCCCCGAGAGGCTGGCTGAGGTAACGTCGATGGTGACGTTGAATCTCTGAGTCTTCCTTGCCTTGGCACGCCCCTTGGGAATGACAGCCGACCCCACCGGCGTTTCCCCGTATAAGATGGTGACGTTGCTGCTATCGTACTTGAAGTGTCCGAAGTTTGTGTTCTTGATGGCCACCTGCGCAACCAATCTCATGTCGAAAGAAGATGAGTTGGAGCTGCTGGAAGTATTTTCTACCACCACAGCACCGAACCTGACTTTAGGACTCTTTACGCGCATCACAGTTAGGGCGAAGGCCAAGATGATAATGGTCTGAAACACTATGAAAGCAGCAACGTATACCAAGCATTTAGTGTTTCGTTTCCCCTCTCCCTTCATTGTGAATGATTGGTACGCACCTTGTTTAGTATTTGTTTGAAGGAGCTAGCTAGCTAGCAAGGTTTTGTTTTCCTTAGTTTCTTAATCTTTTGCAAGATGAAATGGCAGAAAGGCTCTGAGCTGTGTGTCCTGGAGGCAAGGAGGAGTTGTGTATTTATAATATACGCTCGTATGGATCGAATGATCAGGAATGCAAGACTTTAACAGCCTGCAGGGGTATGAAATCAAGGTTCATTCAGGCTTGAGATATTTTATTTTCTATTATTAGTTTACTTAGTTTTCATAACGTGTTGGGAGACTTTGACTATTGGGATTACTGCTCCTATTATAAATATATATAATCTTATCTTATTTTATTATTATAATTTTTTTAAATTTTCACACAAAATATAATAAAAATTTTAATTTTTTCAAATTTTAAAACAATAATAATATTAAAAAATAATATTATAATAATATTTTATTTTATTTTTATCTTTCATTTAAAACCATCTGATCTTGAATCCAAACCATTGAAATGCATGATATGATTGTGATGGAACAGAAGCTTCTACTGAGTACCTACACCAGTTTTGGCGTTTAGCCATAACATTTAATAATGAATTGAAGGCTAATGCCACATTAATTAGATTATTTTAGCGTCCACCAGACTAGATCAAGCACAAATTTCTGTATGTTTCCCTTGTTTTGTATCCACGCGGGGTTCCGATCGAGCTAGCTTGCTTAATTATTGGCCGGGTTGTTAGTTGTGGAGAAGTAACTTGATTGCAATAATATTGAAAGCTAGGCACATGTTGCAATTAATAAAAAAATCACATGAAAAAACATTAGAGTATTTACACCAAATTAAAATACGGATATTTTTTTAAAATTTATAAAGAAGATCGAAGGCAAATAATTCTCAAGTTGAATCAATCATTTACCTTCCATGGCCTTGCCAAGGAACAAAATTAAGCATTAAGCATTGGTTTATTGCCTTTTTTTTCTTTTAGCTTTATTTCATGCACTTTATATTTGGTTGTAATAGATTAATTTTTGTTTTGAGACACCCTCCCCCTCCTTTTGTAGTTCTGATTTATTTTAATATATATATATATATAATATCCTTGATTAAATAAAAGAAACTGCAGGGTAGAGACCGATCATTGATCTGCAAATGGAGCTCGGCTCATTATCCACAAAACTAAGCTGCATATATAAGAAGATGGGATCAAAGTGTCCTGAACTCCTTCGTACGTACCTACAGCTCATACTTTAGAATGACAAAGACATAAACATTTGGATTTAATGATTGATTACGCGGGTTTCAGTGCTCTATAATTTGTCTGTTTTTTAAAATTCTATATATATATATATATATATATGCCAAGTCCCTTTTTCTTGCTTTTGCCCGATTGAATCAAAGGACCCGTACCCTCTTGTCTCCGATCCATTTAATCTCTTTATGACTTCTTTTCTAACAAATGACAGACCCTAAATAAAGGCAGATAGAAACAGTCATTCAATCGAAAAAATAAAACTAATTTATAATGGGTCTTACATTTCGTGTGCCACTAAAAAAACTGTTTTTTAATGGTTAGTTATTTCATATAAAAATGATTATTTTTTAAATGAATATGTTTTGGTCATAAATAGTCATTCTCGTCACAAATACTCGTTTTTCTTATAACTAATTAGACCAAAAGTAAGCAGATATAACAGTTTTAATACCAAAATAAATTATTAAATTTAGAAGAATTATGCTACATACAGTCACTTTTGTATATTTCTTACGCACTCCACTAATATGATTAGTCAAAATAATTATTTTATATTAAAAATAGTGATGCAACCAATCACATTAGTGAAATGTGTAAAGAATATGCAAAAATAACAAAAAATGTAGAGTTTTTGAATCTTAAAACTTAAAGTTATAAATTAATCAAATGCAGACCCAATCAGTTGCATGGGTGATTCAAAATTATAAAAAAGAGCATTAAATTTTAATGGGTTAAAATTGAAAAATCAACACGTTGTTCCAGTCAAGACGCGGTTGATAATTGACATAATATATTGGGGGGGTTTATTCAGTCAATTGGGCAAAGAATTATTCTGATAATTCCTAGCTAGTGGGTTCACACAAAGTACTCACCCTTCTAGATGACAAGGAAATAATGCTTGAAAATAAAGATGTGAACAAGAAATGGTCTCTTTCTCTCTGTCTCTCCCGCGCGTATAAACAATTTAACAAAAGAAAAGGGTCCACCAAGTTTGAAAATGCACGTTGGAATCGATGACTGGCTGAGAAAATACCGTCAGGCAGCCCGCCATTCAAGACTTCCACCAACATTAACCATTAAGCGATTCGAACAAGATGGGGTTACGTACGGACGTGGATTCATTTATTAATTTTATTTTGTAACGAGATTTTGTTTTTTAAACGCGCGTATTAAATAGACCGTTATCTACATTTTTCAATTAAAAGAAATCAAGAAGAAGAATGATTATTTAGGCGAAGGAAATTTAAGTTACTTGCAAATTAATGATGTACGTACGTGGAATAAGACAATTACTGGACTTTTGAATAAAATTTTTGTACTTTCTAAGTAGTTTCAAAAAGAAATATTTTGATTATAAAAGAATTTTATAAAATTAAATATATAAACTAACGTGTCTTCAATACTAACTATCTACATAGTGGTTGGGGGGGCCAAATTGTTTCAAAATTCAAAATAGACTCTAAATCTTATTCATAATTTCATGTATATAGAAATTGGCCGGCCCTCCAAAATAAATTTATAATTTCTTATTCCCATATACTTTTTAAAATTTTGTAAAATTTCAATATATATATATAAATGTCTCTCTCTAATTTTTTTTCCTATAACCCCTAGATTTTGTATAATATCTATATATTATCTATTTTTAAGGATGTGACCCCAATAAAATTAAATTAAGACTAAGATTAAGAGAAATAATGAACTATTAACATTGATCCCAGAGTTTTTAATTATACAATTTTAAGTTTCTTAATATAGAATCTAAAGTGAAATATATAAAAAAAACCATTTAAGATTGATTATTTATCTGAAAAATGGTAAAGATGATTTATCCTCTAAACTTCATTGAGTAAGGAAAAGTTTATTTAAACTCTCAATTACAACATTCTATACTTAATGTGATACCAAAGTAGATAGATGTTATATGAAATTTGATAAACTAGCTTAGATATTAGAATGAGAGATGACATTCTAAAAGATCACTTGATAGTTTCAATAAAGAAAACAAATTCTAAATATTTCATATTTATTAAAATAATAATGAATGAATATTATTCTATGAAATAGTGTCATCAAAAATCTAAAACGGACATTAAGTTGTGTTTTTAGAATTTTATTTCTATGTTATTTAGAAAATTATCGAGATTTAATTTTATATACAATTATACCTTATGATTTTATAATATTTTTTCATTTTACATGAACATCTCATACAATAGAAAAGTTAGCCCCTCTAAGAATAATTGCTGGTTCTGCCGTTACTTGACTAGATATAATACATTAGATTGTAAATCTATTTTTATTATAAAATAAATTTAATACTTCATATAAAATTATATCAATTTATATTTTATAAAATTTATTTATAACAATAATACTTATCATTAAACAAAAACAAAAAATAAAAAAACAAGGCCATGCTTTTCTATTCTTTTTGTCCTGTCTGGTTCTAGCTATTAGCCACCAAAACAAAAATTAATTACATTGCCAAAAAACTAAGCAACTAAAAAGCCACTTTTGACTTTCCCGAGGTCATCTCTTAAACACCTTTTCTTTACCGCTATCTTTTGGCAACCTTCCATTTCCTGATTAAGTAATATAACATTCGTGTCACCTTCCGCAGAAGCTACAAAATTGGAGCAATAGGTATCATCTCTGTCTCTCTAATAAATTATTACCAAGAGATACCATACGTTTGCAATAGAACGTAATCATAATGATATATCGATACAGGGAGATTTGAGTGTACGTAATGCGGCCGAGTTGGTATATTCCACGCTAAATAGCGTTGGCCTATTTCAAAGAAGGCAAATCATTGTAAATGTGACACGAAAAAATGAAGATTTCTTAGATTGCAGTAATATTCAGTATGTGTTAGTATTTTAACCATAATTTTGGACGGACCAAATCTCATATATGACCCCAATTCAAAAAGTTCTATTCAGCACGAATGATGTGGTCACCATGCATGCTACGTCTGGTAGTCCCTGTTTCAATCCTGAAATTAACCATTTTCTCATCTGAATCATCAATTTAAGTTGTTGTTTTCCTTTTATAAAAATGTTTCTCTATCACTTTTAAAGATAATTTTTATTTCGATTTGGGTCAGATTTTTAGCAAGATTCTTATTTTATTATGTATCTTAAGTGGGAAAACCTGGAGACCAACTAGACTGGTCTTCTTCAAAAACCAGACCACCAATAAATACCCGCCACGTAAGCATTTTGATTTACATACCATACAATATTTGCCTACACCTGAACCCACTCATCCCCTTTCTTCATATTTCCAACCCCAAACATCCATATTCATCCATTTTCTTCGTCCCACTCCCGATTGCATAAAAAATAATCTTCGTCTTCACTGATCCCAGCATGAACACAACGAGAGAGTTCTATCATTTGGATTAAAAGACTTTGTGTGGATTGTCCATTACAAGATCAGGAGAACTACTTCCATCCTCTCTCTCTCTCTCTCTCTCTCTGAACAAATAATTTTGGAAAAAAAATGCAAGCAACTTAAGAAAGACCCAGATCCTACATGCAATGAGCCAGCTGGAAAATTCACAACAACAACTCGAAGCGCATTTTTATCAAGACCTTCTGTGAACATGATTGACAAGGACTCTATCTTCTTCACCTACGCCCAAAACCAAATGTTGGCTACATTTTATATTCAAGAAAATTTAAGAAACAAGCAAACAACCTAGATGCCAATAATGTAGATACTATAGTCCTCAACAACAAGAGGAACTCACTTACGAATCGAACTTCTTTCTCGGTTCAAACTGCTGCAGGAGTTCAACAAACAGTAATGCCGAAAGAAAAAGATTTAACAAGAGAGATGATGGAGATCAAATTAGGATATTTACCAAAAGGGTGCAAGATTTGATAAATCGAAAACAATTTTGCTTAGCCCAGAAGCTTTGCTTACTCATTTGTGAGAGAAAATGTGAGAAACCCAGAGAATTACAAATTTAGGTGGGTTTTTCTTACTGTCATGAAACTTTCTTATATTATTTTTTCTTTTGTTTGTTTTATTACGTTTTTGGGAGATTACTCAATTTTGGGGTGCGCCGGTGTGGAAACTCATCAAAATCCCCAAATCAAAAACATTTGCTTGAGAAATTATGCCCAGTAATGGGGAAAATCCAAATGATAGAACTCTCTATTCACGCGAAGTCTTTTAATTCGAGAAAACTCATAAATTCGAAAATAAAAGAAACCCAAATGATTAAAAGACTTCTTCTATTTATGCTCCTCTAGCCACCCTCCAACTAGACGTCCAATTATTTTGCAGTTCTCTTCATCCCCGTCGAATCGGTGGGGAAGGTGATCTTCGAAGGGGAAGAATTTCAATCAGGTGCTATGCAGTGTATACGGCTCATTCCCTTTTTCTTATGTGTGCTCACCAGGTTGGAGGGTTGTTTTTCGCCAAAAAAAAAAAAAAACTGAACTGTTCCAAAGCGGCTCTAATCTTAAGTTTATGCAATAATTGATGTTTTGCCTTTCTGGCCAATATTCTAAAAACTTTCAAATTTTTTTAGTTATTTAAGCTCGGCTTGTGAGTTTTAGAGGCAGTTCTTCACTTCTATGAATAAACCTTATTCTCATAGTGTTCTCCCTGTTTTATATCTTTTCCCAATCACAATCCCTAATTTTTATTGATGAACTAGCCGTCAAAATAATTCTTATTACATCCGGTATTATATATGCATGCAACAAACATGTTACATTATTTCAATCAATTTTTTGATAATACGTGCTTAGTTATATATGGAGCCTGGTTTGTAGGCTGAAAAGCGTAAGGCAGTTTGTTCACTCGACCTGCACTCGAACAAAACTCAAGCAAAGAATTCGCTCAACGGGTTTGATGGTTGGTTTGAGCAAATGTTGCACAGATGGTTCACTCACAGTGCGCTCAACGTACACTCTATTCGAGCAAAGAACCATGATTTTGTTGCCTTAGGGTTTCTCACGCCGAGGCCTATATATATGAATGTTATTTCATATATTTGTATAATCAGATTGAAGTGTGTGTGTGTGAGAGAGAGAGAGAGAGAGAGGCAAACAACATGGAGAGCTTTCTTGTGAGGGAAAGAAGCTCTAGAGAAAGAGTTAAGATTGTGTGAGTAGAGTGAAACTCTTGTAACTCAATCTCCTCTAAATAAAATCATCTACAACTCCATGGCCGTAAGCAAGTTGTTGAACCACGTAAATCTTATCTCGTATGATTGTGTGCATCGATCCTTGATTCCTATATATGTTTCAACATTTATTTCACTATTTATAAGTATGGTGTTCTCACAACATTAAGGTATAAACCTATTTAAAATATGCAACGTCAATTGATACGATTAAAATGATAAAAACAAAAAAGATGGCCTAAGTTAACCAAAAAAGAAAAATACTACCTACCATAAGAGTAGTACTACAACAACGGACCATGGTAAAGTGATTTTCTCGAACGTTGCAACATCGAAGTTAAATTTGAAAGAACCGGAGAGCTTAGAATATTAATACTTGTAGTCAATCACCCCCAGAAGTCGGATAATTAGCATTTTATTCCTTAGGATCTCTAGCTGTTGCTATTATATATTGAAGGAGATAAAGTAGACGTTGTCTTCACCAAAGTACTCTTGTTCGTTGTTATCCTTACCGCGTACGTACCCTTAATTAGTTTTTATCTCTATTTCTTGTTTTATCTGATCTCATTGCTTGTACGTATTATTTAAAGACATTAGTTCATCAATTTAAGAGAGAGATCATCAAGAAGTTTGAAGATTTACTCCAACAAAGTACTCTACCTTCTTTAATAATATTTATGAAGGCTCTGGATTAATTAATTACTAATTACTGGCCTGCAAGGATGTCGCAGCAGCGTGTTCTTTGAACAAACATTAATTAAACATGCGAAGCTATCTACTTTGATTGCATCGCAGATATATAGCATTTTAGTGCAAGTCCAGAAAATAGTATAAAACAACTCCTTTTTATATACATGAAAAAATTATTTTTTATTAGTAGATTTTACTTTCTCAGATTCTAGTTCTGGGCTTATATTTACTTTTTGGTTCAATCTTCAGCTTGGGCTTGGATATGATATTCTCACATTGGCTTCTTCCTTTTTATTTCACCATCTTTGGACTAAAATATGGTACATTTTGATACATCAATTTACCAGGCCGACGAAAGGTTACTTTCAAGAGGCCCAACTTTCTGGTGATTAACTTAGAAAAGGCTCGTTGTAAAGCTTGTAGAGCGGCCCATATATCCCCTCACTTCTCTGTAAGGGCTCCTGCTTCAGCAACACACTAGATTTTGAATAAAAACTCTGAACATAATAGAGCACATTTGATGGTTTCTATAAAAAATTAACAATTAGGAATCTTTGAAAACAAAGATTAGTAACTGGACAGAGTGAAGAGTAGAATTAGTAACTGGAAAACAAAGTTTCTTTCATAAGTCGGGAAGGAGATTTTATTGAAAGATTAGTTTGTGTCTTTAGAATTTATTTTAGTTCTTTTATTGTCATTAGTTTATTAAATTAACTATTTCTTACTTTGATTAATTAACTATTTAGTTTTTAATTTCTTATTTTAGTTTACAACTCATCTTTCTCAACTAGATTAGAATTTATTTGGTTTATATTTGATTGGTTTTCTACTTTTTACAAGTCCCTATGGGTTTGACCTCGTTCTTGCTAAACTATATTTCAGTACGGTTCGTGCACTTGAGAGTACAATTAAGATTTCACAACAATTGTTACTCCACTACATTCTGCAATGGGTATTTCTTACCACTTGGTATGGTATGGTATAATTTCATGTGATATCTTCTTCTTCCAGATTTATGAACAATTTCATTAGACACAAAAGGAGAAAGGGCAGTGATCAAGATGGCATTCTCTGAAATGCTGGTCGATCGATCACATGGAACTTTTAATCCAATGCATCACAAAGGAAATAGCAATCTAACTCTTCAAACTTTATTATCATCAATCATACTAATTGAAACGCAATATATTTTAAATGACTCAATAAATTAATCGTCTAAATAAAAATAAATTAAAACATGGCAAGTTAAGATTCTCTCCTTTAACTAGATTGCACCATAATCTGCCTTCTCATCCATATATTGAGAATCTGAGATGAGATATGAGATAATATGATATAAAATATGAGATAAAAGATATATGAGATCAAACACAATATGAATTAAATTAGATGAGATATGAGATAATATGAGATAAAAGATAAGATATGAGATAAGACATAATATGAATTAGATTAGATGAAATATGAGATAAGACATAATATGATATTAGATGAGATGAGATATGAGATGATATGAAATGAGATATAAGATGAGAGATGTGATGAGATATGATATGAGAAATGATATGAGATGGTATGATATGAGACGAGATGAAATATGAGATATGAGATGACATTAGAAGAAATATGAGATGAGATATGAGTTGACATGAAAAATATGAGATGAGATTAGATATGAGATATGATATGAGATAAAATATGAAATATGAGAGATGAGACATAAGATAAGATATGAGATATGATATGAGATAAGATATGATATGAGATATGAGAGATGAGATATAAGATAAGATATGAGATATGATATGAGATAAGATATGATATGATATATGAGATGAGATATGATAAATGAGATGAGATATGAGATGAAATATGAGATATGAGATGAGATATAAGATAAGATATGATATGAGATATGAGATGATATCTGAAATGAGATATGAGATGATATCTGAGATGAAATATGAGATATGAGAAGAAATATGATATAAGAGTTGAGATATAAGATATGAGAAATGAGATGAAATATGAGATATAAGATGAGATATGAGAAGAGATATGATATAAGAGACGAGATATAAGATATGATATGAGATACAAGATGAGATATGAGATATGAGGTAAGCGATGAGTAATGATATGAGATATTAAATATGTGATGGGATATAAGTTATGAGATCAGAGATGAGATATGAAATATGAAACATGACATATGAGATAAGAAATGAAATATGACATATGAGATAAGAAATGATATATGAGATATAAGATAAGATATGATATATGATATAAACTATGAGAGAAGAGATGATATATGAGATGAGATAAGACATGAGATATGAGATGAGATATAAGATGTGAGATATGAGATGAAATATGGGATACGAGATCAGAGATGAGATATCAGATGAGTTCGGATATGAGATTTGAGATGATATATGATATGAGATATGAGATATTAAATTATATAAGATATATGAGATGAAATATGATATATGAGATGAGATACGAGATATGAGGTAAGAGAAGAGTTATGAGATTAGATATCAGATAAGAAATGAGATGAGATATGAGATGAAATATGATATATGAGATCAAAGATTGGATATGAGATAAAATATTATAGATGAGATGATATATAAGATGTGAGATTAGATATGAGATATGAGATATTATGTGATGAAATATGAGATATATGATATGAGATATGAGATAAAAGATTAGATATGAGGTATGAGATGATATATGAGATATGAGATAATAAATGAGATAGGATATGAGATATGAGATTATATATGATATATGAGGCAGATTATTTACTCATATGGCATTTACAGATGGATAAATATCCTTTTTGCCTAGTGATATAATTTAGTTTCTGTAAATTCTCTTTCAAGTTTGTGAAGACTTTAGTTCCCTTCAATTAAGTTAAAAAGTAGCGGTCTAGTGGAATACATGACCTTACCTCGATGATTGAAGGTTAGGATCTTCTTCTTCATAGACCACAAAAAATGTGCCAAATATTTCATTAGACCCAAAATGGATTAAAAGGCTTGCTTCAAGCCTTTATCTTATCAAGGCTATGATTGTTTTTATTCTTCATATATGAACAATTTCATTAGACAACAAAAGGGAAATGGTAGTGATCAAGCTAGCATTCCTTGAAATGTTGGTCGATTACATGGAACTTTTAATCCAATGCACAAAGGAAATAGAAATCTTACATGAAATTGTGATCTAAGCCATACCCACTACTGCATGGGTGTTTTTAAACTCCCAAGATCTCTACTCACGGAAATCAATCTAGTTATGATGAACTTTTTGTGGAGTTAGCTGCAAAATGAAATAAAGATTCACTGGGTCTCTTGTAGCCAAATGGGAAAGGCCAAGTCAACAAGTTGATTGGGCTTTAGAGATTTGGAGAACTTCAACCTGACATTGCTTGCAAAACAATGGTAGAGACTCTTGCAAAGATCAAATGTACTAGCTAGCAAGATCCTAAAATTGAAATACTTCCCTCAATCTTCTTTCTTTGAAGCAAAGTTAGGTTCTAATCCATCATTAATTGGGAGAAGTCTGGTTGTAGCTGAGAAACTATGGAAGAAGGGGCTACTTGGAGAATTGGTAATGGTCAACAGGTGAGAATTTGGAAGGATAGATGGTTTCCTCTACCAACTTCCTTTAGGGTCCAAAGCCCCTCTATTATATTGGATGTTAATGCTTGTATTATTGTTAATAGATGGAATGCAGACCGCGAATGAATCTATAAGTGATTTCTTTACATCTTAATCATTATTTTTCAAATTGAATTGCAAGGATTTTACCAAATCAACATTTCATCACTTTTAAACTCAAATTCATTTTGTCAAATACAGTAAACACTAAACACTAAAATGAAAAATACAATAGACTAGCCTTGTAAATATAGAGGATCTTAATATGATATCCACCTTTTTTTTTCTTTTTCTTTTTTTTAAGAATACAAAACTGAAATTAAAAGGTAGACATTATTTTAGAGGAGAAATGCTCCAATGAAGTCTTATACCACACGCATCTATCTAACCAACATGTGATTTTTTATTTTTTTATTATATTTAAACACACATTTAATCAATAAAATAAAATAAAAAATAATAATAAATTACACATTAATTATATAAAGATGTGTGATATAAGACTTTCGTATAATATTTATTGAATTTCACATAACTTACGTGGGCACAAAGCCAATTAAGGTCCATCAAAAATCAGGATTTCCAACAGCCCATTGGGGGAATTGTTTCTATACAAATTAATCAGAGCAATGTTACATACAGTCTTCATTTAGGAACTGTAATGCAGGTATAGATAATTTTATTTTTAGAACTTTTTAGAATTACTAAAATATTTTTCTTAAAATGATATTTTTTCTACTTTAATAAAAAGTCTGCACATACGATCTTATTTAAAGACTGCAAATAAAATTTCTCAATAAATAGACAAGCAACACATAAGAGGAAGGAGTAACCAACTACACATTTTATTCATTACAGATTTCACACATTTCCTTTCTTGTAACCTTAAAATATATAACGGAGAGCATCCACTAACAATAATAATAGCTCTCGACAGTTTATAACGAATTTGGAGGCCATTTTACACGCGCATGATTTTTTTCATTCTAAGAATCAAACGCGTGGACATCTTTCATAGCTATCCACATTCTAGAAGGACTCGCTGGTCGGGCCCCCAAATGAAGAAAATTATGGAAAAGTTATAAACAGACAAGGCCATCATCTTCCATCCATCATCCGGATCCCACCACTCAGATTTAAAACCCACTTCGAATTCTCTTTCCCAAAACTGTCTTCTTTCTACCGCAATCACCAGTGTCTGGCTTTAATCGTGCTAGTAGGTCAACCACTCCTTTGTAGCTGTACCGCACTCCTGCTCCCCCCTCCAACAATGCACCTTAGGTCCATTGCCACTTAACACCTCAAGTCTGACGCCATGTGTACAAAGTACAAACTCAGAGTCCCCTCCATATTTAATTTTGTTAATATCTATTATATATCCACTGGAATATTGTTCTGCTTCGTAGTTTACAAGGCTACACTTCCTTAAAAAAAGTCGGACAAAAAATTAAAAAAAAAATCCTTATGTATATGCTTTTCAATTTTCATTCCTTTTTTCTCCTTCCCCCCAGGACTGTACAATGATTTAATTGTTTTCTATTCCCTTTTTTGGGGTTTGCCTTTCTAGATTATTACAAAAAATTCTCTCTCTGTAATAAATGGGAGTGTTAGAGATGGATTGGTGAAATGAGGAATGTAAAATATTTTACCCCACCCCAAGATTCGACTAGAAATGCTCCTTGTGGAATTCAAACTTGGTTGGACCTTTTTGATTGAATTCGTAGCAGAGTTTGTTGAGTTCTTTAGCCAGAACCGGTGCCCCACAATAGAATACACCTGATCCAAAAATGAAACAAATCCACAATTATAGCATCAGATTTAAAAAAAAAAAAAAAACTAAATCTACTGCTATTTTTTATGGGTTCATGGACATTTTTCTTACCAATTCTGGCAGAACAGTGCTTGGAACATAATTTGGAGAAAACTCTCTTCCAGTTAGGCCTCGCAAAATGGGTTCGCACCTAATAATAGGAATCATAAACAGTTGATGAACACATTTAGATTTTCCTATGACTAATTGTCAGTTCTAGGACTATCTAAGTCACATTCATCAGTTCTAGGACTATTTGCACTCACCACCTTTTCTGTAATGGATACTTGACTGAATTATAAAAGCATGCCTTAATATAAATAAAGAGGGCATGAATGGTGTCTGGTATGGTAAGAGCCCGAGAATGTAAAGCAACGAAGAGCATACCCTAGTGCCAGAAACAATGTCAACTCCGTTCTTGGCATGGTTGAGAGCTTGCACCATGGTAATGAGAGCTGATCGGGCATCTCCTTCCTCATACACACTAGTTAAGTAGTTGTGCATGTCAATGACACCCTAAGGTTCAAATTGAGATCAAATTGAGAAGTTAAGAGTCGCCAGATATTTTTAACAAAATAATGCAAGTAATGCCATATATATATATATATTGCCTTCTTACCCTTTGATCAAGTTCAGCTACTTCATTCATGACCCCTTTAAACCAATCAAACGACCCTTGCTCCCTAGTTACCCAGTAGAAGTAAGCATTTGTGGTCTTCACAGTTTTTTTCCGCTTGGGACATACTTTATTGGCCATAGAAGAGTCTGTGCTTCCAGAACTTAGGTCTGATATTCTACTGACATCTGAGATTGAATCCTGAAGAAAGGAAACTAAAATTTTATTTGCATGATAAGATACTCGTTTATTCAATGCCCTTATAATAAGTTTATGACAATTAGAACAGATTAATGAGTATACTGTGTTTGCAGGTTTAATGTATGTATTTAGTAGTGATATTGAAAAATAGGATAAAAAACTTACTGCCTCTTCCTCCATTTTGACTATGTTGTTAAGCAAATCTTTTAGAATGCTGATAAAAGGCGTCGCTCCAATCCCCAGACCAACAAGTAGCAGGACATCATAGTTCCGGTAATCTTGTGCTGGGGCACCATAAGGGCCATCTATTAGGAGCTTCGGCAAACTGTTATCTCCAGAGAAGAATTTTGCTTATTAAATAATGTATTACCAAGTGCTAACTAAAGGAAAGAAGACATTGGAAGTTTTAAATATACCTTTTCTTGGTTGTTTCGTCGGCCCTGAGAAGCCCACTCTTTCCAGCCACGGGAGGCTCACAGGCTTCAGAGAATACCCTCTTAAGTTCTTGTGTCCAGTCACCTAGCTGCCGGATGTGAACACTAAGGTAGTCATCTCCAGGAGCAGAGGTGATGGAAAATGGATGCCTGGTATACATAAATCGTAGCATGTTAACACAACAAATCAAGAGGGGTCAGACACAGGGCAGGAAGGTCTTCTTGAGTTTTGCTAATTCTCCTTCAGAAATTCGTGGTCCAAAAATAAGACTGGAGTATTCAAACCATCTAAATTTCTTTAGCTTTCTGTTTTATTCTTTTTCATTCTTGCCAAGATGCCAAAACCTTGGCACTGCTGCAGCATAAAAAAGAACTATTCTTATAAATATATTTTATCATAGTGACGACCAGATTGAGCATTGAATGATTCATATCCAAAGTTTTCAAATTTAACTGTTTAAGCATCCAGCAAGTCACGAAACATTAATATACGAGTAGTGGTGGTGATAAATTTCTGGAATTTTCCCCAAAATACAGTCTAAGCAATCACCGAAAGCAGTGGTGACTTACCATTCAAAAGGAGAAACAGCAGGGCATTGGACAAACATGTATTGTCCACTCTTGTACTTAAACTGGGGTGGCTTGGACATTTGCAACGTGAGAACATTTCCAGGATAGATGGCAACCTAAAAATTATGCAATTCAAGGAAAAAATATTATTTGAACTGAGTCAGCCTTAATTAAGTTGATAAAACACCTCGAGATTTTGCAATCCCAGTGGAGTGGAAGGCACTAGTTCCGGCTGGGTCAGCTCCAGAAGCCCTTCCACACAGTTTTCAGATCAATGCTTCAATCAAGCATATGGATGTGCAACTTAGATGTTCAGTTGAACAAATGGCAGTGGTGATTATTAACCACATTTTCTCACCTTCTGAAGACGGACAGGATAGGAGCCAGACCGAAAGAACCTCAGGGTCCTTTCTCCAGCATATAGTAAAACTGGAACAACTAGATACATCCATGTCTGCAAGCATGAAGTCACTATGTTAGCAAACTCTTTAAAGCAAAAGAAACACCACTATTGCTGAAGAAATAAATACCAATGGTAAAAGATATCAAAAGCATACCGTCTTAAGGTGCCACTTGTGCACAAGATAGACGGATTGACCATGGATGATGAGCAAGATATAGACAATGACAAATAGGTGGTGTGAATACCAGAAGGCATTGAAACCAGTAAGCCTATTAAACGGCTTGGGCAGCTTGATATGATTCCGCCTGAACCATCGAGTTGCAAGTGTAAATGCAACCACCATCAAGAACACCATTAGAATTCCAGTCACACCTTCTACCCCCATAACCAAGTCAATGTAACTCGGTTTATGTGATCCAAAGTCATGATGAAAAGTCTCCTCATAAGTACTCTCAGACAAGCGTACAATCTTTGGAAAATCACATGCAAGGTGGTCCCCGGCATGGAGAATGATGCCAATTACAATGGCAGCAGCGATGGTCTGCAGTTATTTAAAATAAAATGAAAATTAACATAACTGCAGGTAGCACATGCATCAAGCATGTATTCTAGATCAATTGCCAATTGCCATGGATAAGGTTTCCAATATTGTGAATTCAAGACCTCTATATTGTTGCAATTAACAATCCACTACTATGTGTAACGTACTTGACTGCTTAGCCAAGCCCTTGAAGTTACAATATGATCCACGTGTCATCCTCCCAATCGATTTGAACGATACATGACAATGCGAATCAGTAAGAGCAGAAATTGCATAACATTTTTTTTTTCATGAGAAGTAAGAAAAAAGAAATTGCATTAACATTTCTTTTAACTCCAAAACTCAATTCAAACATCCTTTATAAACAAAAACAAAAATCAAAAATTAGCTTTCACCGAATCCAACACATAACACATCTAAACAATTTTTTATCTAAACAATTTTTCATTCTAACCATAACCACACTTCCGCAAAATTAAAAACAAAACACATCTAATAAATTTTTACCCAAACAACTTTTCATTCTCCCTACCCCATTTTCAAGCGAACCCAATACAAAACATGTCCCTTTTTTCAAAGAAGTCTCAAAATAATAGAAAATTTTTCCCTTACCTAACGTGTCTTAACTTTTTAGGACCCTGGGTGCCATACGAAAGTAGCTTAATGTACATTGTCATAGTGTAACTAAAAATCACAACATATAAAATCACAACGCTCAATATTAACATCAAAAGCACTTATAATGTAGCCTTGATCCAATGCGAAATTAGATTTAAAAAAAAACTATTATTTCACTTTTAAAAAAATCTTGATATATTATTTTACTTAAAATTTATGGTGTCTATTTAGTGCGAAATATGAGATATTTGCATGATTTCACTTATTAATCTAATCCATCTTGGCAATAAAAGAACTAAAAAACCATTTTTCGAGACTTCATCATGATTGCCGTTATTGTTGTTACTAATGTGATGAAAATAAAAAGGGCCAAAGAAAATAGCACATGAGGGTATTTTGGTAAATTAGAGAACACCTAACTTTAGCCCTTACCAGGAAGACTCGAGAAAGAGTACATGGAACGTGAAAGCATCTTTTTTTTTTTTGATAGGTGTCCAAAATACATTTACTGACTACTAAAAAACACACGACTGGTACTGCATGCAGACAATGGCAGTTTAATTTTAGCTTGCATGCGTAGGAAGATCTTTGAATTATTCAAGGACAACCTTGAGGACTAATAGGTGTAAAAACAAACAATATACCCGCACCCACGTTTTGGAGATCGAAAATGAGGCTCCCGTTTGGTTACACAGATGAGATGAGATGTTTTAAATAGTAACGAATAAAATATTATTATAATATAATTTTGTAATATTAATTTTGTATTGAAATTTGAAAAAGTGAAATTGTTTATTATATTTTGTATGGGAATTTAAAAAAGTTGTATAGAAATTTGAAAAAAGTGTAATGATGAGTTGAGATGAGATGAGATGAGATTTTTGATTTTGTGTAAATAAACAAGGCTGAATGATTTAGCGGGAAATTTTATTTTCTTAAAAAAACTCCTCGATCTACTGGGTCGCACAATTCGCTTCTTTTCCCATTTCTCGAGCCCAGAGCTAGAGAACTTGGCTAGAGAAAGTTCTTAAGAAGTCAATGGCTTGGGTTTTGACAATTTCAAAACTAATTAATTTTCCTCTTAGCATATTCTCTCTTTTTTCTTTCGTTTTTTGTTTTTTGACGATTCTAAGATGTTTGCGGGGTATATAATGGCTGAGATCAACCATCCGCTGACTTTAAAGATTCTACAAGAGTCCTAAACATATAATGTAAAGATCGAACCAATAAAAAACAATGACTGGCTGGGTACGTACCTTGTGAAAATTGATATTGTCGTCGAAAGGGATAAAGTATGCTAGCTTGGTGGACCTGAGCCAAGTAATTGTGTTTCTACACACGGGCATGAGAATGAGAGCCATGTTGAACTTAAGGGTCTCAGCCGCACCCTTGGCCGTAGGGAGACAATAACCCATGAATTGGAAGGCACGTTTATTCTTGTATTGACAGAACTTCCATGTGAACAGCCCAACCATGATCATAACCCACAACATCAAAACCCAAATTCGCCTCCAATTTTCTTGCAAGTAGTATAGCAATTTTGTGCCCCACCTTTTTATTGGGCCCTTCTTCCTTAGTCCTTGTAGGTTCTGGCTCAAGGCTTGGCTTGTGTAACTCAGCGCTTGACTGTAGTTGAGGTACGTGTCCTTTTGTAACAGAAGTGTCTCCAATTGCCATAGCTGCACATCATCATCAACCACACAATGCAACAAAGTCATCACGGGATGAATCATGTAGGGAACACAATGATCCTGAACATGTCAGTTAATGCATGCACTATCAATGATCGATAATGCAGCACGCGTGAGTACTTGTGTAATGGGGGAGTTCTTAAAACTGTAAGGGCATCAGAATCCAACCCATATGGAAGCGCTATCAGGAGCGTTACTTGAGAATACGCAGTTCAAAGGGTTAATGCTGAATTGTAGCAGATCACGAGACTGTCAGTCTACGAAATATCAATAATACCCCAGTTTCTGTTTCTTGATACGGACAACTATATTTCTATTTTTGTGATGAGGAGCACTGAGGAAATTAACTTGTTTCCAAATTAAAGAAAAAGTCTATAAAGCGGTGACATGTCCATGTCTTATAAATGGCGTATTTTACGAAAAAAGCAGCGTGATTCCATTAGTGATCGTGTAGATTAGTCGTGCCGGCAGGGGCAATAATTCAGTGATATCTTCTTTTTATTTTTTTTTATTTCTTTCCGAGCGCACTACCTATACGGCCTCTAGCTTTATCGAAAAATAATGATACAGCGAAGGACACCCATCTCAATCATCTTGATAATTTCACTTCCAGTTATTATTATCTTGGAAAATATAACAGGAGCAAACCAAACACGATGTCATGTAAAGCAATTATAATGAAATTTTTAACTGCCATAGAACTTTCCCCAATACTGGCTTAGTCTTTTTCTTTTTATTATTTTTTAGACGACTAATAATATGGGACTTATTACCAAATAGTACAAGGAGAGCCACTCAAGTGTTTAACCTTATTAACATAAAGATAGAAGTAATAGCTATTCCTCATCCAACGAATATATAGGATTCCAGCCTCAACTAATAATATAAAAAGACTAATTTAAACATATATTTTCGTAGAGTGCCATTTGTTGGATGTTTGAACTTTCCTTTCTAGATGCATGGTTGAACGACACACGGTTACTACTCCTGATTATTTGTCGCCTAAACATTGGTCTTGGACAAAAATGTCAAACCTAAAAACTAGTCTCTTAATTAAAGACGTCTGAAAATAATAGTCAAAGGCCGCCCCGTTATGGACAGAGATTATAGACTCCATTAATTAACATGAAGAAACAAACTTGAAAATGAAATTACGCAACAAATAAATTCTATACTATACCGGTATAGTATATGCAAAATGCCGATCCCGTGTTTGTATAACTTCTGATCTTAGTATATGCATATGAGAATACTAGGAAAATATATCATGCCAGATAGGTCCCTAAAAATAATAATGCAACTAGTACCCATTACAAATAAGGATGTGACATAAAGTAAAGTATTCACCTCAATGTAGCCAAGTCTTTCAGGGTCTAATTCCTCCATGATAAGAGCAGCGTATTCCTCGGCTTGTTCCTTCAATCTCGATAACTTGTTCGCAGAAGCACTTAGCATGATAATCTACCCATCGCGGGGAAAAAAATATATAATACATTAAACCCCTCAAAGTTATCTTTCCAAAAAATGAGACATTCTCAAATGAAACAGAATGACCGAAAACCCCATCACCAACCCCCACTGAAAATGACATAATTACTCCCAAAGAAATTTCAATAAAATTAGAAAATTCTTGTACGTCCACCTAGTCTAGCTCTAGAAGACCGATATTACAGTTCACTAATTGTTGGAAAATCCATCTAAATAGATAAATGTGATTAATTTAGAACCATGGGAAACGTCATAGACTACGAAAGGTGAAGAAATTAGTTCCTTATTTATTAAATTGGAGTGGTTAGTTTTTGAATTTCATGGATTTAGGATTACCGAATCCTGCCTAACATCCATTTTAAAAAAAATAAAAAACCAAAATGACACCCTGTGAGGAGTTTCAATGTTTCATGCAGCAAAGCAATTAGAAGCCTATGCGAGACTATAAGAGCCCACTTTCGTTCCTCCATCAGTATAGGCCGTCCCAACGACTTTAATATTATTGGAATCTGAAGACAGTTGACTGATTCATGAATTCTATTTTTTAAGATTATCATAATTATGCTTACTTTGATTAAGAAATATTATGTACAATTTAATGTCAAATATAATATTCCACCTCTTTACTTGAAAATTATAAAAGCAGAGGGACAGAGAGAGAAATTGTTAGGACAGAAACCTACCTCTTTAACTTCTTCTTCAGCGATTCTACCATCTTCATTCTTGTCCACCCTGTAACATAATAGATTATCAAATTATTGTCAAATACTAGTTATTAATAATTTGATAGACGTCAAAAGACAGTTATGTCCTCTCCTCGTTCACGTACTGATCATCTTCATTACTTGGAGAATATGGATGATAAACTTTGGCATCTTCTGATGTAAGATATATAGTGCGATCATTCATAATAATATTTAATCTTAAAAATAAGAGTACGACAATTAATCAAACTAATGACTAGACTAATTAACTATGCGCGCGTACATGTCGAAGAAGATCTGGAGCCGTGAATCAAAACTTTGATCGGTGATTTGGGACCAGAACTCGTAAAGCTCTTCTTTGCTAATCTTATCAGCCTTGAGCCTTCGTCTCCGTCCAAGAGCATCGAACAGCTCCAGAGCAAACTCCTTCGAATCTCTCATTCCTGGAAAAACAAAGTAGAAAACAGAGAGAATTGAAGCACCAAAGTTATTGCTTTCGAAAACTAGAAAAATCTCATTCGAACTGCGTTTCGATCAGATGAGAATGAGTCTGAACCTATGCATTGCGCGAAATCAGCGCGGCAGAGAAAGCCGTCTTTGGCGAGGTTAATGAAATTTATTTCCACTTGTTTCCATGCATCGACGCCATTGGTTTTGGTGCTGATGAATCTGAGTCCACGAAGCGCTTTCTGAGCGCCGGACCGAGTCCGGTCCAGCTGAGCTCGTTCCCTTCGCAGAGCCCGAGCGGCCAAAGCCGAGGCTAAACCGCTCTCTCCTACGGAGCCGTTCTGAGTAGCCACCACCGCAGAAGCCACAAGAGGAGTACGCGACGAGTGGCTGTGGCCCCAAGAAAACCGCCTCACCAGCTCGGCTCGCAGCTCCTGAGAGAACTGCCTCGCCTTCGCCACCGCCTCCGCCTTAAGCTCTTGAGAGAACTGCCGCAGCTTCCTCGAAGAGCTCCTTCTGATCGAGGCAGACCTCGAAGCCGGAGCGGAAGCCGACACCGCTGCACCCGCAGGAGCTCGAACTCCATCATCAATATTAATAACGGTGGCGGGTTCGACGCTCCGAAGCACAATCGTGTTATCATCCTGAAGATCGAGAGTGACTTCAACGAACTCTTCAGTGGAACTGTAATCGGTTCCAGCCGGAGAGGATTCAGAGCTCACAGCAATTCTGTTGGGAACGGTATCGGAGGCCCAACGGCGTTGATGCTTAGGATTGTTGGCCTTCATTGCAGGTCAAATGTACAATAAACTAAGAAAAATACATATACTCTCTGTAACTTGTAAGAGATAATATATTAATGGTGGTGGTCTACGAGAGAGAGAGAGAGAGAGAGAGAGAGAGAGAGAGAGGAGTTGCAGAAGACGCAGTGAGATGCAGCGAATTTTTAAAGGAAAGTGGAGTCGCCAAACGCGTTGGGAATCTCTGGGAAAAGACATGCCCGCGTCATACGAAAATTGGGAAAATGAGAACGCATGAAAAAATAAAAATAAAAAGTTGTCTTAAATGTAAAATATATCATTATAATTCATATACGTATTTTTTTATAATTAATCTATACGTACAGAAGAAATATATCAAATAATCTATCATTATAAGTAATTTTTTATATTAAAATAATTCATGTATAAAATTATTTAAAATGTATGAAATTAATTAATATAATTAAGGAATGTAAAATCTAAAATTAACAGTAGCATTTTTCTTACAAAAATCCTATCTATAATGTCACCTCAATTGAAATATCATAAAGGCGTGATAAGAAATTAAACAATTTTCTTTAATGATTAATCTAATAGAGATATAAATATTAATCAATTCAATAATAGCATGAGCTCATGTTAAAAATAGTAAAAAGGCATTTATTCGAATAATACCTATACGATATATCCTGAACAATTTTCTCTCCTAGACCTAGCCCCAGGTGCCTCTCCCTCTGTCTTGTAGCTGTGACTCTTTTTTCCTGCTTTACGTTTTTTGTGGCAAAACGCGGTTGGGCTGGGTTCTAATCAGATTCGGAAACGAGCATCGGGTTACAGGGAAAGGAAAAATTTAATTGTAGGGTTAATTATGTATTAATACGTATATCAATAAAATGTAATCGATTAAAAAATTAATTTGATTGAAAATAATATTAATTTAAATCTTAAATATAAAGAAATCAGTATTTATATTAATACACAACTTTATTTGCACGTAACAAAATTTATAAGAAAAAATGAATAACCCAGTTAAATTTATTTTTATTTTATTTTTTTCATCGGATCCGATCCATTGTAGAGGCTCCAATGGTAATGATCTTTCTACTTTCTCTCACTTATTTACTATTCATTTTATTTATTTTTTATTTAATAATTAAAAAAGTGACTATTATTAAAATTATATTTTTTTTTAATTTTTTCTTAATGACTAAAAATATTAAAAAAATACTTAAAATAAATTTATAATAAAAAATTTTCAAATACACTATAAGATAGTAAATAGTTAATAAAAAATAATAAGCCTATCATTATCCATTTTTATTTTCGACATGTCAATTGAAATTAAGAACAATACATTCAATGTCACACGCATAATTAATATCGCCAGTACAGATTTATATAATACAAAAAATATATAAATTTATTAAAACGGGCTGAAAGGACAAAACGAGAAAGTAATGTTTGGTATTGAAAATTATTTTATTTTGTTTAAGATCGTTGAAAAGTTCCAAACAAGAGTATAATAACCTGATGATGATCATGAATCATGTCTAGCTAATTTTATTACATTGAAATTCTAATTAAGGATATTTTGTAATTAACAATAAATGAATTTAACATCAGTACTTCAAAATACACGTACGGTTAACAATACAAATAAATCCATTTTCAAGTACTGATTAAGTCAATTAAATAATTATAAAGAATTTTATAATTACTAAATAAAAAAGCTTTGTGTTGTCATGTAAAAAATATTAATAATAAAAATAATATAATATCCAATAACTAAATTGAACATTAATGGATATTGTATTTTATAAGTTAATTAAAAAAAGCTCAAGTATATAACTCTTTCGACGTAATTAGGTGGCTGCATATATGCTGGAAAAGTAGTACTGCGTATGCTTTGGTATATATAATATGGATCGATAGAGACTTGATACCAATATTGTTAGGGGAAGAGTGGTGTTCCGCCGCCCGCGTGCGAACTAAATCAATGGTTGGCCTTGATGATCATCATCTGCATTAATCATATGAATGCCGCCACGTACGTACAGTTTTGATCAAATTAAATTGCTTAATTAGCAAATTGGCAAAGGACTATCACCAGCAAAGCTTGCTATATATATTATTTTGACAGCCTGATGATGATAAAACTTTCTTCTTGCATGTTTAGAGTACTGGTCGGTATTGATCGATCTTGAGAAAGCAGGTTAACCAAATCATCACCACAAAAGTACGTACGTACGTGGGGTAGTCGACTTTGCCTAATTTTCTTGCATGCATGGCTTGATTAAAAACGTAACAACGTCCTAGGCCGGCTGAGTTTTGATCTGACCTCTATCGGCCTTTCTCGTGTGGGCGGGCAGAATTAAAATGAAAGAATCAAGACTGAGATCGAGTTTGGCAGCAAAAGTACGCGGCAAGTGATGAGTTGTAAACGTAACATTTGAATTCAATTAATAGAGTCCATTAATGTAGCTATTGGAATAGTAGTACTTGGAAACAAGGGAGGCCGGGATAGCTCCAAAACTATTTATTATTATAATAAAGAGTCATTTTTTCTTGTAGCTCCTAGATGGGTGGGGACGTCTCTGAGCTTGTGTGTGTGTGTGTGTATATATATATATATATGTATTGCATATAGCTATCTAGGTCCGGTTAATCTGGCGTAATAATATAGTGCTATATGTTTTGAAATATAATTCAAGTCCACGTACGTGAAGTGTTTCCAAAAAGTACTGATTTCCGTTACTGCTGATCATTGCTAAGCATGAGGATATATATCATACATGCATGCTGCCCACTTGACATTAAAATTTTAGTACGTAGGCAGGCAATTAAGTTCTATATGTGACCGACCTTGATGATCAGCTTAATGCATATAGAAATTAAGCCAGGTTAGAACGAAGAATAATAATATAATAAAATCAATCAGCCTCTTGCAAGACGTAATATATTCCTTTTCTTCTTCTTCTTCTTTGGTTTCCAGTAGTACTGTGCTTGAATGCCGATTTACTGATCAACTTGGGCTATATATATATTCGGAAAACCACATGAAAAAAAATATATAAACAAGCTCCAAATGATCAAAGAAAACACAAAATAATTAAAGATCACAAGAATCACGCGGGATGCTAAACGGGATGAATATGTATATATAAATATATATATATATATAGTACTAGATAAATAGAAATAGTATTTATATATATATGTCAATGTTTAAAAATATTTAGGGGTGATTTAATATATTTTAATAGTCCTAGTATTTGTTTTTTCTTGAATTCAGAATACGATCGAGTTAAATCATGTCCCTAACTTGTACCGTAAGATAATGCCAACCTCAATTCTCGTGAAAGAGAAATGACCACTTGACGAACATGCATGATCAGCCACCAAATCTTCACTAACCAAGAGATCAATCAGTTTGAAAGTACTATATTATAATATATATATATATATATAATCCAGCAGTTCATATATTTTCCTTCATCTCCTCAAATTAAGAATATGCACTCTAGTTGATCACCAAATGGATATGATCGATGCAACACATGATATCATCTTGAGTCAAAAATCTTATGACCCAAAAGATTTATTTAATGATAACCGAATGAAATAAAATAAAATTTCGTGGAAAATGATGTATTTCATGTGAACAATATTGGTTTCAAAGTGTGGTTACACTGGTTGTTACAAATTGATAGTTTATGATGATATAAAGTAACAGTTATGATACTTTTAAGGTAAAAACTTAAAACCAGATCAGTGTATGAATAGTATATATAAATCAAGAGTCGTGAAACACGTAATCCATAGATACAGAGCGTGGACAAAACGAAGATGATTATAATTATGGTAAAATAAACTTTATTAACACTAATTAATCATGCCAAAATGCGATCGAAGAATCAGAAGAACACGTACAGTCTGGATTTTTTATATTTTATTTTATTTTTTTGACTGTGTTCAGAATCAGTCACAAGAAAAGGCACACCAGGCCGAAAGCATGCATCCTTTGGCTGATCCCCTTGCACCGAAAATATTTACATAATTGGCCTATTGGGATTAATCATGAATTAGTTCATGTTTTCCTGTTTTTTCTTTTTTGACTTTGTAGATTGTAATTATTAATTCTAGGATTCCAACAAAGCAAGCTAGCCAATGCGCAAACGGCAAAACACATGACAAGCTAGAGCTCTTGAGAATACTGGTCAATAATCAAAGTCATTCTAGGATTATTCAGCAGGAACTTTGTATTCATGTGCTTGGTTTTCAGCTCAAAGTAAATGGTGCTCAGCCATGGGATTGAAACGTGAGACCCATTGCGCATAAACAAACAAAAATCTAAAGGAATCGTGCAGCAGTAGTAACGCCTTTATTTATTCTTTTTCCTCATTTGTCAGCGCAGATTTGCCCAAAAAAAAAAAAAAAAACCAAATAATTCTGGCCATGTGTTTTCGCACGGTTTAGGGTTTATCTTAGGAAGAGTAGTGGGGCTGGGAAAGGTTAGTGTACTTCTAGAAATAGTCACGTAAAAACAAAGCCCCAGGGAGATGCCAGGGGTCCACCAATACCCGAGAACTCCCAAGTCAATTGCTCACCAACTCGCCATGTTGGAATCCCAATTAAATTGGCCATTTAATGCCTGTCCTTTTATTGATCTCTGTTTGCTATTTTTTTTCTCTGCAATGATTTCATCTGCTAGAGTTGAGAAAAACAAAAGGTTCTAGCTAGCTCGAAGTTGGTGGCGTTTAGCTCGCATGATGAGTTCTTTCTGTGCATGCTTACATTTATATATACATACATACATATGTATATATGTATGTATGTATGTATGTATGTAGTATCATATACATCTTTTGGGTGTGAAATTCATTGGTCTAAAGAAACCAAACGAACAAAAACCAAAAACTAGGAATGAAGAAAAGATGTGCATGTATCTACTTAAGATACCATAACTGGATGGTCAAATTTTACTTAATTAGAGACGTATAATATGCCTCGATCGATCTAAGTGCATGTATGAAAAAGTGTTTGACCCGGTCAATATATATGATCTCTAGCAAGCTGTAGCAACCTGCAGAGGCCAATATATAGGAACGATCGACGTACGTATATCTATACCTCAAGATAAAAGATTTATGTTCCATAAAGAGATCAGCAGCTCGATCGACTAATAATTATATTTGATATAAATTATTGCCATTTTTATGAAGAAAACCATACTCGATTCTACTGATAAAAGTCAAGAAAACCACTATTATATGACATAATTGAAAACCACTTGAAAATGCTGATTTAATTAATGTAGTGACTTTTTTTGGAAAAAAGAAAAATAACTTGTTAAAGTACGTAGTAATTAAGGATGCATCAATATTAAGGATGTACTCGTAACTTAAGAAGGAGTTAGCTAGGCTTCTTTTTTCTTTTTATTTTTTGAAAGGAGCTAGGCTTCTTAATTTGTTATTATTCCAAGTCTTGCTGCATATACCTACGTACGAGATATCAAACCAGTTAATGATCAGAACGCGTCTAAAGTCTAGGAAAATATCGGTCATGCTTTGCTTTTTGACTTCACGTACACAGGTTTTGGGGGTGTGGATGAGCACTGCTGCTTGCATTAAATTCAATTTATCTTTTTTTATTAATTTAAATTTTGATGATAAGTGATGATTTTACATAATATGAGAATAGAGATTTCGAATTCGAGCATTAACTCTACATTTTACCTCATCCCATCAACTTAAACTTTAGAGACGGGATGATTTTACTACCAATACCAAATGTTGAATATATATGCGTGTGTATATATATACTACCTCAAAATTACCTCGAGACCTAAAGAAGGTACCAAGTTTTTTTTATTTTTTATTTATATTTTTTGCAGTTGGAGGCATCTAGAATGTAAACTCGGTCTGACCCTCATTATTTTGATTTTCTTGGACCAGTAACTCTCCGTAGGTTCTTTTTTTTTTTCTTTCCCTAAACAAGTGAGTAAACTTCATTAAACAAGTAGAAAAAATGATACATGAGGAGGGGGTGGGGTTCCCCAACAAACGCCTCAGAACAATAACAACAATGCAAAGAAGTTGATAAAAAAAAAAAAAAAAAAAAAAAAAAAAAAACCGATTTTAGTGATCAATTTCTTGGTCTTTACCCAAGTCCTACTAAGAGGACACCGTCTTAAAAGACGGTAATAAAACATTCACAAAAAGTTGCGAACAGCTCCTCTAGAAGTAGTGAAAGTGGCGGGTGCACTGTTATTTGTTGTCTTAAGGTAGATTTTGGAGAGATCCGCAGTCCTATCTTCAAGATCATCGGTTAGGAAAAACGAAAATTAGTAGAAAGCACGACATCGAGTGAACTAATATGCAGCCAATGATCTGTGATCCCGCACACTTGTGATAGCACGAGGTAGCCACGCGCCAGTGGGAAGGAGGCGGGGTGGCCTAGATCTAGAAGATCTCGGCGAGACGAAACTTCTCGAACAGCGCATGTAGCTGCTGGAGAGCGGCGGTGCTTGGGGACCACGCGCTGCAACAAGCCCCACGTGAGGACAACATGCCTAGCATTTTGGCACGGCTCCGCACCATCCCAATAGATCGGCAGCTTTAGGAAAGGGTGGTATGGCACGTGTAGACGGAAGGTGGCCTGAGAGTAACAAATCTGACTAAAACCGAACCGTTGAAGGGAGGAGAAAAATAAAATACTACTTTGAAAGTGTAAATACATTGCAGCAACGGCAACGGCACGGCTAGTATGGAAATGACCTTTCTAGAGAGAAGGAAGAGAGTCTCTCTCTAAAGGAAAAAAAGGGCAGTAACTGTACGTAGTTGCTTCTATGCTTCATGCTGCTGCTGTGCTACATTTTTCTGTAAAGTCAGTACGGCCAGCTTGTTCCATATTAAGCTTCTCGAGTACTAACTACTGTACCCTCTAATTTCCAGTAGTTCCCGTCAAACAACGAACGCAAATGTATACAGAGCTAGGTCTCCGTTTTTGTCTTAACCCGGCCAGCAGCAGCTTGTACCAGACGTTTATTGACTAGACTTCTTCTGATCTATTGGTGAATGATGATCGTCAAGTCCAAAGAAGGAATTCTTATATATGATCGATGCAAATTTCTGTAATGGAGTTTTAAGTTATACGTACTAAGTAATTTATTGGCTAGACTTATCGTTTGTTTTTGCAGATGAGATAAGATCATGAATTAAGATAAAAGTTAAAAATTAAATAAAATATTATTAAAATATATTTTTAATATTATTTTTATTTTAAAATTTGAAAAAGTTAAATTATTTATTTTATTTTATATAAAAATTTAAAAAAATTATAATAATTAAATTAAATAAGATAAAAATTATAATAAAAACAAACCAAACCAAGTCTCACGCATGCTTATTGAAAACTTGTCATCACAATATGATCAGATGGCCGGGCCACAGTACTCGATATATATATAGATAAATATCTCAAAAAAGTGTAACTCAAATAGTACCGACGCGTTGAAATATATAGACATGTGAATGTATATATATATAATATCATAGAATTAATTATTTATACCCCATGCTTCACGTTAAGTGCTGAAGTACTTCAGTCGATGCATGTGTACGTACGTACGTGTTAATTACCTATATATACATATATATATATATATATATATATATATATTAGTAAATGGGCTATGTGCAAGGCACATATGACCTGTGAATTCATATGTAATAACATATTAACTCAATTGATATAAATCACAAATAAAAAATATCAGGGCGATGAGTAGTTGGATGAAGTCTGGATGGTAAAGAATATGAAGAGGGAGTGGTTGGAGTAGATCCGACCCCCCCTAACTCACTCCCACGGCCTTGTATGCATGTCAGAAAGATAAAGAGAGGGAAATCAGTGATGGGTCTCTCTCTCTTTTTTTTTTAATCAAAAAATAAAATAAACAAATACAAAATAGCCGGTTATACCACGGTTTCCTTAGGCAGTTCTGTAGCAAAACTGTGGGCGAGGAAAGAGATTACGGAGATCTGCAAAGACAGAGAGAAAAAAAGAAGGCACTGATTGATCCTTTGATACAGCTGTAAATCACATAGTTAGTGGAGAAGTCATCAATATTAATTCGCCAACCTCCATATTCAACAAAAACGGTAGCCACGTTTTTAAACCGGACAAGTACCGCATTATTTTTATAACTCTTCTGGAATTGTCAGGTGCCGCAAGGCTATTCTACTACATCTCTTGTCTCTTGCAGAGAGACGCTTCACGATGGACGCCGTGAAGCAATAGAGGTGCTTCATCCTTCCTTTCATAATTTTCTCTATAAAAGAGATATTCAGCTCATCTTCACTCGCATCCCATCTTCTTTACTTTTCTGTAATTAGTCTGCATTCATACTCTGTAATCTCTTTCTGCATTCTGACTCTACAATGGCTTAGCAATCTTCTCGTAACCAATACATGAGGTATTCAACACCTTCTTCATCAGCTGTTTCTGCTTCCGCTATTGGTGTTATAGTGCAATACAATAATGATCTGGCTAATAAGTCAGATGTTGAAGCTATTTACGAACTTGTAAATCTCGGTACCCATTACTCATCAACTATTTATGCATTTTCTCAGCGACTACAATCCAAACCTTATGATTTGGACAAACTCAATGAGAAAATTTCTATCTTTCAACGCCTTCTTCACGAATCTAACATGAAGATAGAAGCAATAAAGCAAGAGAATAGGAAATTAAAATCTCTGCTTAAGTCTTCTTTTAGATTGCCTACTCCTTTAGACAGAGATGCTACGCAAATTTTAGAGGAGCAAGATCGTTTGAAGACTGAGGCAAAGAGCCTCAAATTTCTGTAATTTTATTTCGAAATAATAAAATAATATCTCACAAATATTTATATTGTGTATCTATCTTCTGGTAGATATTCTGTGTGCTCTATTTTATATTTTGTAGCTAAAATCATATTCTGCGCAGATGAGGGTTGCATTCACTTCTACGTTTAAAGTGAAAATTAATAGATCTAAAGGAATAGATATAGATCTGTCAATACACAACAAAAATACATGTTCAACACCCAAAAAAATCAATTTTTTTTTCTCTTTCAAAAAATCAACTCGGAGATGAAAATAAAATAAAGATGACTTAGAAAATAGAAAAATAAAAATAGAAGGAAGCAGTTTTGATGGTTTTGTTTTGCCTTTTGTCGTTTAGAGGGTGCAAAAGTGGTTTTGTTGTTCTGGTGAATACCTTGAATTGCAGCAAAACTCGTACAACTTTCCTCCGCTTAGCAAAGGTCACCTGCGTGTTGATCTTGTTCTCGATCCTCAACATGAACAAAAGAAAAGAAGAGAGAGAAAAATTTTACTTTCGGAGAGAAGAGGAAAGAGAAAGTGAAGATGAAAGTCTGAAAGTCTGAAAAAAAATATATGAACACAGATAGAAAAAGAGAAAAAACAGATCTGAAAAAGAGAAAGTGAAGATGAAAGTCTGAAAGAGAAAAAAACTTGAATCAAAAAGAAAAAAAAACATGTGAACACAGATAGAAAAGAAATTTGTTCTGTGGATCTGAAAAATAGAAATCAAACGAAAGGAAAAAAAAAACTTGAATAAATTTTTTACAAACAGATCTAAAATAAACGCAAGAAAATCAACCAAAAACAGATCTCTTCATATTTTTGTAAATGTGTTCAGACTTGTTTGTAGGGGAAGAAACTGTGAAGAGATGGTGGGCGGAGGTGGTGCGACGGCGCCAGAAACGGTTGAAAACCGTGCGGCTTAAATGGGCTGTAGGTGGCTAACGGTGGCTCGGATGGAGGTGAAATTTGGTGGGGATGTTCACCGGTGAGAGGGGAAGAAAACTGGGTGGGTGGTGTACGACACCTCCACCGGACGGGGGTGCAATGGCCGGCCGAACTAGGGGCGACGGGAAGGAGAAAAGAGAAGGGGAGAGCACGGGAAGAGAGAGAAAAAAAGAAAGAAGCACGGGAGAGAAAAGAGAAACGCACGGGAAGAGAAAAGAAAGAAAGAAGAAGAAATAATTATCTTTATTGTGCATTTCGAATTTTTTATTATTTTTACTTTGTAGGAATTGAATTATTATATTACTGTGCATCGTTACTGTTTAATCACGGAAAATTTTCGACGATTTATATAATTTTTTATTATATTTACTGTGTATTTTGAATTTTTTATTAATATATTTACTGTGCATTTTACTGTGTATTACTGTGTAGGAATCGAATTATTATATTTACTGTGCATTTTGAAGTTTTTATTAATATATTTACTGTGCATTTTACTGTATATTACTGTGTATGAATCGAATTATTATATTACTGTGTATAGTTACTGTGTATTACTGTGTAGGATGAAATTAGATATTACTGTAAAGATGAAGGATAAAATTAGAAGAAATGTTGTACTTACTATTCATTTCAGCATTCGCTCTTTTATATATAAAAGATATATATTCTACTACATTTGACCAAAATTAGAATTCAAAAGATCATAACGTATAATTAAAATTGCTAAAACTAGCTAGCCAGCTAGCTGCCATCGAAACAAGGATTGATCATTTTGTAATTGTTCTCATTGCAATATATATGTGGGCGAGCATTGACGACGTCGTCTCAGTTAGATGAAAAGCTAGACACGCAATGCATGCATGGTTGAAAGTTTTGTTGAGACGTTTATGACTGAAACTGAAAAGAAAGACATAAAACGTGTCATTCAAGGCCGATCGATCGAGATCAAAAAGCAGAGAAAGTTGGGGGTAGAATAGATAAGAAATTAAGAAATATCGATGATCATCAGTCAGTCCTTATCTTCTCCTGACGTTACAGCTTTGTGGTCACAATCCTTGTTCCCAGTGGGAGTTGGTAGAAGTAGCTGTAGCTCGTGTCAAAAATTAGATAATTATTTTCAATTAATTTTTGTAAAAATAATTATTTTCTATTAAAACATATTCATTTTAACAAAAAAAAATAGTCATTTTCTCAAAAGATAAACGACAATAACTATCCAATTTTTCTTTTACCTCATGTGTACATGCACAAACGTACGCTAGCTTGTTCATGATATCTTGACCGGTTAATTCAGCTTAATTATTTGCTTCATGACGCCACGCAAAAGGACCAGTACGGAAATTCCATTTTTCCATTCCCTAGTTGCGATTTGTTTCTGAAAATATATCAAATATATATGAATTCATATACTATGCATGAGTAGTATATATGAGTAGGTGTGGACTTTGAAACATCTAGATACGTACATGTCTGTATCAAAAGTAACGTCCCCAACCCTCCCATGCATGCATTTTCCAATTTCTTGGCCGGCCGGTTCGTGGTTGGACTGTGACGATTGCCAATATTGCAACATCCCCCTTGAATTTCTTGGTAACTCATTCCGACCGCAATCGACGACATCATGTATATACTTGGGAGTTGGGACAACTTGATGAATGAGTATATCTCGTGTCAGATATTAATCTCGCTACTCTACATGATTTTCTTCTTGGTTTTTAATGTCACATTCACCATGTGAAACATAATACATGTATATTTATATATTTCTATAGATTATGTCATTATCTTACGTTAAAAGTCGTTATATTAATGTTCATCGTTTATGATATGCATGCAAATTTAAAGCGATTATTCCTTTTTTTTGTCTCCAAATTTCAACCATTTATATTTTCAATTCAATGATCCAAACTTTACTCAATCAAGATTTATTATTTTAAAGAGAAGATTAAAGTGCAAGTCTTGCGAAGTATTACTCCCTTGATAAAAAGTGAGTAAATCTAAAACTCACATTAAAACTTTTTTAATGGTATGTCTGACTTTTTTTAAAGAGAATATACGAGATTTGTACACATCATAAGATTGTATATAATATTACTCTATTTTAAAAGTTTCTCAATCCACCCTTTTTCACAAAGCATGCAATATCTCCCGATCCAAAACATGATTTTGGTTTGGCCTAATCTTACTTTTACGGATTGCGGTTCCTAAGCCACCAATTAAAGACCACTTGACACTCTCTTCACCACCCATTCTCAAAGTTTAATTACGTTCGTAAGTTGGCGTGAATGGTGAATTTGTTATGAGTGCTTTCTTATAAAAATTTTATGTAAAGTCATTTTACGTACTACTTTTAAAATATGTTGCCAAATGTGAATTAAGTTTTTCTTGAATCATTACACGAGTCAAATAATGATTTGTGTTTAATACAACATTCTAAAGATTTACAAACAAATTTACGATGGAAGAACGTCCAATAATTGATTAATTGTAAACTTAGAGGCAGAAAAAAAGTTGGATTATAAAAAATATAAGTATGTACAAAGAGCATTAATTTCATATCAGACCAATTAATAATTGCACATGAAAATGATCAGAGAGCTCAGTGTATATACTGATACATACCACATTGTGCCAATAATATAAGCATGCATATATATATATATACACACACACACAAGCAAATTAAGGACTGCCAAAAAGACTTTCCGGTTTAGACATGTCTATAGGGAATGCAATTCTTTGGCTGATGGTTTTGCACGTTTGGGTGCTGCTGGCGTTAATAAAACTTGGAATAATAGTTCAGAATTACCTCGGTTACTTAGGGGTATTTTTCGTATGGATAAGAGTGGGTGTTCATATCTTAGATCAATAACATGTTCTGGGTAGGGGCGTTTCTTCTGCCATAAGTGATGTTTTTTTAATAAAATTGGGGAGGGGTCACTCTTGGACGTGTGGCCCTGACTCTTTAAACAAAAAAAAAAAGGACTGCCAAAAAGGGAATTTGGGTGGATATGGATATACGCGTTGTTTCTTTCTGGCATTCAGCAATCAATGTCAATGAATCGAGGGAGGATGGGTCTACCACCTACCCACTTTCCTATAAATTGATTGTACGTAAACTCTTTCTGCGTGGAATTATAGACAGAACTACTCTTTCAGGCTACTCTAACGATAAGGAAAATGATAGAATTACTATTATTTTACTATTTATTTATTATTTCTTTTATATTTTTTTAATTTTTATTTTATTTAATGGTTAAAAAAGTGACTATTAGTAAAATTATATATTTTAAAAAAAAATTAATGGCTAAGAATGTTAAAAAAATATTCAAAAAATGATAAAAAAAAATTCCTAATACTTTATAAGTAAATAGGTAGTGATCGGTAACTGTAAACCCAATTAGAAAGCTTTGGATATTTATATCATATATATTCGCATCTTCTGAGAAAATTCAGCTTCATTTCTCACATTATGAATTTTATAAAGTAGAATTTGCTACAAAGTCGCGTACTAATTTGCGTATCAATAATGATTCATTCATACTTAAAATTTAAATTAACACTGTTTTCAATAAAATCTACTTTTTGACTAATCACATTAAATTAGTGTGTAGATTAGTACACAATTATGCTTACAAATAGACTTTTCCTATAATAACGTGTGTAAGAACCAAAAGAGACAACGAGCATGAAAGTGGAGATGCGGGGTATCGATCCCCGTACCTCTCGCATGCTAAGCGAGCGCTCTACCATCTGAGCTACATCCCCATTGCATTGTAATCTAGTTTTAGTTTTTCCTTCTGTGCAAACTTCTTTATTCATTTCATTCGTTCAAGCACTCGATGTTTGTGGGCAATAAAAGTGAGATACTTCATAAAACATTCCCATAGAATCCAACTTTTTTATTTTTTCTAGTTCAAGTTTCATCTTCAAACACACTTAAACCCTATGTTATGTTTTCTTGTAACATCCTGTTTTGCTCCTTAAGGCTTGTTTTCTAACTAATCTTTTCTTCTTCTTTTTTAATTATTATTTTAAAAAATCAAAATGGGGGCAATTTTAAAGGCCAGCGACATCTCCAAAAATCCTTCTAAGAGAAATCCCATCATCTTAAGACAATTAGTACAAGCAGTAAATGAAAGGTCAGAAGCAACTTTCTCATGATGGCTACAACCATGATATTTCTTTACACGGAGGGATAGCCAAATATGACCTTGATAAAGCCTTGAGTCAGAGAAGCGAAACTTGTGGTCTAGGAAGCACCTCACCGGCCTTGAAATTGAAACATCATGCGCGCTGACAGGAGATTCTCTACATATCAACACCACCATATATATACCACAAAACCACCTCATAATGGATTGGTGAATTGCCTAATGCCTAGCTCACCACCACTACCCTAAAAGAATTATCCTTCCAGTCAACTCACAAAGTTCATAAAAGTGCGAATTATTCACAGTACAAGTTCGCTAATTGAGCCACCTCCGATAATTGATTATGGGCCTGAGGGGTGTAACGAGTAACCGGTCCGGTCCAGTTCGGTTTTAAATAAAATTTATAACTAAATTAGTGTGTACTAGTTTTACATTTTTTAAAATCAATTACGTACTGGTTACTCTCTTAAACCAATACTTCACAATTTGACCGGTTTCCGATCTGATTCGGTCCAATTTTTTGATTTTAATCTACTATATTATATAATATAATATATTATAATATATAATACTATAGTGATAATACATTGTATTATATTATAATATATATTATAATTGTATTATAAACTATATTGATATATTATAGTATATTATAATATATAGCGATATAGTATTAGTATAACTATTAATATGCACTGTATATTATTAGTATAACTATTAATACAATAAACAAAATGATATAAGATTTTAAATTTTAATATTATATTAATTAATAATTTATCATATAATACAAAACTATTTTATATATAATTATATATTATATATAAAAATTATATACAATATAAAAAATTAAAATATATATAAACCGGTCTGGTTTACTAGTTCACCGATTTTTTTTTACACCCCTAATTATAGTGTTTGAATCATTCCCATTTCGAGCATCCCACCTCACGTGTACTCACATCTCATCTCATCGAAACCCTCAATTGATAAGAAAAGTGCAATTGTTTTTGCAGCTAATGAGACATTTTTTAAAATAAAAATGCTTTTTGCAAGCACATTATGCAAACGATGCACAACCAGCACCATTTAATAAAACTTTTTTATTTTTTTCCCCTCTCTCTCTCTCTCTCTCTCTCTCTCTCTATCTATCAATTTTGTCAGTTGTAATCTCCTTTCTATTTTTCTAATCAATTCGAAGTGTTTATTTATATACAAACTACAAACTCTTTCGCAAACTGTGCTTTGCGTCAACCTTCTCCCTCATAGCATGCCATCCATCGTCTGGTTGGCTTTTTCCTAAGCATTCACGAAAAAAAAACTTAACAAAAGACAATGCCTAAACTAAGTAAATTCTCTTTGTGGGGCTACCATCTTTTAAAAAAAAAACCCCGGAAGTTGTGGAGAGTATTGTCATTGGCTGCGAAGTTGAACTAGGGGAGCAAGGCGTCGGTCTCAAAACTTGATCTCGTTGGGGTGGAAGATGAGCCAGAAGATGACGCCGACTAGATGAGCCAGAAGATGACGCCGACTAGGGCCATGATGACGAGCACGGTGAGAAGGATCTAAAGAACAAGATTTATAAGACAATTGTGGAAGCACCCACAAAGGAAGTTGAACGCCGCACCATCTTTTGCTCCCATAGCCTACTCAAACTTAGAGAGAGAAAGCTATGAGAGAGAGAGAGAGAGAGAGAGAGAGTTGCTTGATATAAAATCTATATATAGATAACGGGCTAGTATATGAAGATAAAAAAAATAACTTAAGATTTCACAATCTATATTTCACTGTTTAGTGTATCAAACCAATCTAACCGATCAAGACAGATGAGAAAGAAGAAATCAAAGAAAAGAAAAGTTTTTGGGCAGAAGAAAGAGAGAGAGAGGTTTGTTTTTGTCCTTTTTACTTTTTTTTATTCCTCTCATACATCCCGATTACATGCCGACTGTACCTAACAAAGCTGTTCTTAAAATTATCAAACAAGCATCAATTTTGCAAGTACGCATAAGATGTTTCAGCTGGGCGAGAAATGAATAGAATAAAGTGTTTTGTGAGAATGAGACGTAAATTTACTTCCATTGCCTCATGAAATGATCTACAGAGGCAAAGAATTCCCTGCCTGCCGCGTGTACAAATTTTTCAATGTTACAACACTGGAACCCCCATCCACCCTTCAAGGTCACCCCTTACAATAGTGCCATTCCAGCTCCTTTCCACCTAACACCATAATATATACAAACCATAATATATACACCATAAACCATAGACCCAGGGGCAGACCCACGCTCACAGGTTGGGGGGGGGGGGGGCCATAATTTTTTCTCAATCAATCATGTACAGCTATCCCATACACCTACGTCTAGGCCACTTGAGTTGTCTAAACAAATAAATTATTTAATCTAGTTTAAAGTAAAAGCTAAAAGTACGTTTGTTGCCGGCTGCCAAAATGTTTTTACATAACATCACTCTATTTCCTAGTCCCAGTACCATAACTTCACTACAATACATTGTCATAAGTTGGCCCCTCCACCTAAAAATTTTTCAATCTTAGTAACAAATTTCATGCGGCAGATATGACTATCACCAATCTGATTAGAGAAAACAACTGATTTAAGCTTAATCCAAGGCTTCTAGATCACTTATAAGATAGAGTTTGCAAAGCAGAAAAAAATCCGCTAAGTTTTAGTTCTCTTCCATAACATAACATGCAAACAAAACTGACCACCACTGAAAGGTTTGAAGCAATTAATATCAAATGACATAACATTCATCATTCATCTAGTTTCCAATCTCCATTTTTCCCTTCTTTTTTCACATGTCCTTCTACCTGTTCCCTTCACACCAAGTATGCATACCCTCATGCCCCACTCCTCTAAAACACACGTACCAAAACACAGTTCCAAAACAAACACATACAAAAACAGATAGGTATATGGATATGCAAAGGCAACTCACATATCTCTGAGCGACAGAGTAACAAGAAGGGTAAATACATACACAAACACACACACACACACATACATACATATATATGAGTAAGAAGAAGGTTGCTATAGTGCCGGTTGTACCGTTTCCTTGATAATTCACTTGTCCTCCAGAATCTGCATTTTCAAGAAAAAGCAATATCCCAATTTTAAAAAAGAAAACAGAAGAATATATGAAAAAAAATAATGAGATTCTTACCCCGAAATATGTGAGAAGCTTTTGGACACATTGCAGAAGACAACGAAGCCTTCTCAGACCAAGGAAGACTAACAGATATCGATGGCCAAATTTTATTTTCTGAACTCAGACCTGAAGGAGCCAAGCTCTGATCATAAGTTAGTGACTCTATGTTCGCAAGAAAATCTGTGGCAATCCTTTGACAGCTGCAAACATTCCCTATTCTTAGCCATCTACCTTGGCATGTGCTCCTACTTGTAGACAATTTAATTGAATAGGAATTATTTCTATAATGCCCACTAAAAATATGTGACCATGGAAAAGGCGGCAAGGTGACTTTGCAAGGCATTGTCTTGCCTGAACGTAGATCAGAAGTATTTCTTGAAGATGCAGAAGACTTGGCCACATCAAGGAGTAAAGACTCCAAGTCCTCGGGTTCAGCAAGTACCAAACGTTTCAAAATATCTTTAGGTTGGAAAATGGATAATCAAGCAGATTAGATGGTGTATCAGGCTTGCTATATGAATCCTGGATAGAGGAACAAGACTACTGGTTATCAGCCTTCAAATTATATAGCAAACCATTAAAAAAGTTGTTAGCTTTCAATGGTATTAACTATAATGGAGCTGGAGAAGCATTCATGTGGCACTCGTAATACATGGGTGCAGCAATCATGTTTCAAATGTACTATGTTGATCCATCATTGACGTTACACGTCCAGAGACTCTCAGCCAGCAGACATACCTTTTCTCTTAGCAGAGCTGGTTTTAAAAATTTACTATGATTTATATTTTAAAAGGAAAAAAAAAAAGTATTAAATTTAAAATCAATAGTCATGTCAGGTAGTTTTCCAATAATTCTACCAGCTCTCCATGGCTACTTGGTTTGCTTGGTTAATATCAAAGTCCAAATCAAGGGTTCAAAAGGTTGTATTCAAATAAGAAGAATAACTTTCCAATGACTTTTCAACTGAGTAATCAAATTTCTGATTTTAGTCATTTGACTGTAGTGAAAAAAGCTCTGAAGATGTCGGCCAGGGTCAGACTGACCAGCATCCTAAATTCTCTATACGACTAACCTTGTTACATGAAGATGGATCTGTTGTGCAGGACTCTCTTTTATCATCAGAAACAGAGCTCAAGATGCACGTGGACATTTTATTGTTGGAGAAGTTGTCTATATCGGCAATATTTTGGGACTGGACAGTTCTTGAGAGCTGCAGGACAGAGAAAGCTTTTCTAACTGAATGAAAAAAACCTTCATTAACGTCTTCTGCTTTTTCCTCCTTGTCTTTAACTAAACTAGAACACTTGTAAGTGCCGTCACGTAGATCATTCAAAGCCGGGTCATCCATAAGTTTCATGATGTCATGAGTATCTAGCTTCAGACCATATAGTCCTGATAATAATTTCCAATATTTATTAGATTCATAGAACTTATACCTGTTTTTTTTTTTTTTTTTTGTTGGGGGGGGGGGAGAAAAAATCTCAATAGGTAGCTTATAAGGTAATTTGTCCTCCCACATCAATATATGGGTAGTGAATTGTTATAAATAACTGAAAATATTCTTGAAGATGCAGTAGGCCTACCCCAAGTATATAGGATGCATACAAGAGAAACACCTAACTAGGAACAAAAAAATATATGAGGAAATCATGAAAACTCATCCTATTGAGATTTATAGCAGCTGCCCAAAGAAACAGAGTATTGAAGAAGGTTTTAGCTTTTCCATCGTCCGCTTATGATCCTCAAAATTTTTATCCATCCTCTCTCTCCACATACACGACCCTAGATATATGAATCATCTTCCATACTACCGCAATTCAAAGGTTGCCATATGACCCTATCACGTTTGCACAAGAGTCTACTATCCTTCTACATAACCCAAGCCCACCCAATTCAAAAAAATTGTTCCACAAACCTCTGGCAACGTCAAGATTGAGTAAAAGGTGGTAAATACAAAGGTGAGGACCAGACTTGTAGATATAGTAAAAGAAAAGTAAAAATAAAAATAATGCTCAACTCAACCAAGCCTTGATCCCAAGTAACTGGGTTCTGTTAAATGGGTCCATTTATACCACTCAGCTTCACTTAAGAGTCATGTCCCCAATTATAACAGATGGATATCTCTTATAACTGCAAGGACTTGCTCCTATTTTGTCATTTTACTTATTTCACTTTGATACAAGGCATGCATTGTACGCATCCAAACCATCTCTAAGGACTTTTGTCTTTTTGTTCCCAATTGATATCACCCCTACCTTCACTGAAACAACTTCATGTGTTGCCCTAACTTTTCTAATACCACAAATTATTATTCCTATTTCTTTTATCAGTAAACAAGAGTTTTATTAAAGATATAGATAGGCATAGCCCAAGTAAGAGGTACAAATTTTATGGCCTATTTAGTTTCAATAGCATACAAGATATTGACCGAAGTATACATGTCTTACTAATATGAATAAATATGTAGCTAGTACACTAATTAACACCTAGAAATTGGTTGTTTTCATTTTTTTAACAAAACTAGAGAGATCTAAATTTGGATATGGGTTAACGCTTCAAACCTCAACTCAATCTCTAAATGGGCAGCAAACTCAAACCCCAAATATGAACTGAATTTGTTCACTAGCAATCAAAAAATAAACAAATTAAGTCTCTTCAAAGAGGCAAACCACTTTTATTTATAATTTTTCTGAAAATGCCATACCAAAGAAGTTGTTCCCTCCAGAAGATTGACTGACGTTTGATAATGCCACCTTCATTGAGAAAGAACTATATTTGATCTTCCCAGGAACTTTGAAACTTCTCTTATCACCTCGCTTGTTGAAGTTGGTCTTTTGTTTCGCCAACTGACTATCATCTAGAATGTGTCAAAACAAAAAGATAAAAAATTGTATTACTCCAAACTCTGATAAGCTGGAATGAGAATCCAAACCTTTAATCAAAGCTACAACGGCCAATAAATATCACAAAAATTATATATATGATATGAAAATTAGATCATAGAATTTCTGCAGATCACACCAGGAAAATGAATCACTTTTTTCTGTTTACTTCAGAATTGTCGAGGTGTGAGATTTAACGCTCAATATACCTTTAAAATACTCAATGGAAAAGCCCAACGCTACAAGGCTTGACGAAGGGAGGGAGATGCGGCGGGGGAAGGAAAACGCTTTCGGAGATTGAGATTTTATTTGTTTTTCATCAAAAGCAAAGAAGGCCAAGGATGGCCTACGGTGCGTGTCATCTGAAGGGAACAAGCTTTTTCGACCGTGATGGTATGATTGTTGGGCCCTCTCCTCGTTCTGCCTGCTGGCCTATTGGGATAGCAGCCTTCAGGTTTTGCCTGCCCTTTTTCATAATAAAAAATTCCAACTCGGCCCGGGAAAGCACTGGCAACAATAGAAAGGAAGGGGTCCATGCGAGATCTAGGTAAGAGATTTGACATCAGGAAACCCAATCCAATTCTAGGTGCGAGATTTGATACTCAATATGCCTTTATCATACTCATTGATCTCTATCAATCATAGACCTTCCACCCAACGTGGGATTTAGAGTGAGTATGAGATTTCACATTGCTTGAGAAAGAGAAACTTTTGTTCTTTATAATGGTTCCAATAGGGCTACAATTATATCATTGACTAGTCCTTTTGGAGTATAGGTCCATATGTGGCTTGGGCCTCTATTAGGATGATGCAAATGGTATCAAAACCTATCACAACCAGAAATTTGGGATTGAGTTATGCCATTTATGATGGACTGACCCAACGAGAACGCCGGGAATTTAAGAGGGAGAGATTGTGATACCCATTCTAACTTATAAGAGGGGTGGTGTATGGGATCCCTCATTACTTGGGAATGAGAAGTTCTTGCTCTTTATAATTGGTTCCAATGGGGTTTTAATTGTATCATTGACTAGTCTTTTTGGAGTGTAAGCTCGAACATGGCTCCGGACTCCTATGGGGCATTACAATTAGGTTGCATGAAGTGAGCACGTAGTAAAGGCTATATAAGAGTTCACACTATGAAACCCAAGATGGCATCTTGCATGACTAAGCAACTCTTAATGGTAAAATTTGAAGACCCTGTTGAGGTACAACAGTTTGAAGACCGTGTCACAATGGAGGAGAAGATGATCAACAGTTTCCCAATTTCATTTACACATACAACACCCGTCTATCAAAAGACTATGACACCTGCGAAGGCTATCCATAGTAAGGTTTAATTTGTTGATTTCAAGCCTGGAACCTGGAACATTTGTGTAACAATATGAACCAAAACTAAGCTTCATTTGGTTAACCTTTTTAACAGGCTTGATTCTTAACTAGACGGTTCCACTTTTTTTTTAGTTAAGTAAGATAAGATTTTATTAAAACAAGTAAAGAGGCATCAACCAAGTTCACAGGTAGTATACAAAGTTTCACTTATCACAAAGCTGAATTCAACAACCTCAAAAGGTTGAATAAATCTAAGCTATTATTAGCAAACCCAACTTAAAAATTTATCACCCATGTAACATTATTCCCAGTAAAAGTTAACAAGAAAGGTAGAGAGTATAAGCCAATAATTCCGATACAATGGAGCAACCATACAGGCTTAAATGTATTTGCTAGCAAATATGAGTTTTTTCTTTTTTTTTTTGGTAAGTTGATCCGCACGCATTATGTGGGCAGATAGAACATTAGGAGCTACTCTTCTAAAGAGCAATTTCTCTAATGAGCTTGGCATTCCGTAAAAGTAGGGCAAACCCAAATATTCATACACGTATCATATGACATATTTATGGAAAATCAAGCTGCTGGTGATAAACTGGAAGGAAAACGGTAAGGGTGCAAGCGTTATCAATTTTGGTGTTAATTGAAAAGGTGCTGGTAACATTCAACCCAACCCCCCCCCCCCCCCCCCAAAAAAAAAAAAAAAAAAAAAAAAAGAAGAAGAGGAATAAAAGCCAAAATCTTAGATCTCCAAACTCTTATATCTGGTATATCCCTCCCTCAACAATCAATAACGAAAATATCACCTATTTAGAGTCGAACACAAAAATATCAAAACAAAGGAAATTTTTCCTCTGAAACAAAAGGATTTTATTTTTTATAACTAAAACCCACTTCTCTTTAATCTCTTCTCCTTCCTAAATTGATTTTCCAAACAGACATATTACAATATACACAACCCGACACATGTTGCAAATGAAAAACTTCGTTTATTCAACTGCAAATTTTAGAAACCTCCAATGACGAGTCTTATGCCTCAATAACTCCCAACTGAATGTTCTTATTCAGTTACCTATTCAACCAATCAAATATAATTAGCGCGCGCCCCCACTTCTTTCGAGACATAGCTCGCTCCCTAATGTGCCTCACAAACGAAGCCCACCCATTACTTCCAGAAACCAAGGTTTCGAATCTTAATGCCCCCTCAAATATGAGGGATGATAATTGACGGGGAAATAAAAATAAAAATAAAAAATCCGCTCTCAAACATGTTCAAATTCAGGAAATAACCGATGAGAAACTATTCACCGACTCGAATTGCAGACAACTCAAGCACTGAAACGAAAAAGGAAAAAGAACTACAAAATCCGTGTGTAAAACTAACTTGTGATTTGTACCGCAAATCTTGACTGGAGCTTCGAGTTTGAGAAGATTAGGCTGGCTGAGAAAAACCTCCTTAGACGAAAGGCAGAGCTTCCGGACTTCCGACTCGGTCAGCTGCACCTGCTTCTTCGTCCGACCAACCTTCGCCCCCGTCAGCCGAAGTATGATATCGTCAAGCAAAGTCTCCTCCATCAAAACCGTCTAAAAGAAGCTCTACCTCATAGGGTATCAAAGTGAAAGAAATCCCCAAAAGAAAGCAAGAAAACCGAACACTAGTTCTGGGCTCAAAGGGGACGTCAGAAGGATCCGATTCAGGCAGCGAGACGTACTCTTGTTAAAGCAAATATAGAGAATAATCACACAACGATTTCACGTTAAATATAACGTCTAAAAACACGAGTCCGGCAGGCGGCAAGAAAGTCTGATGATGGGTCAGTGAGTATGGCTGCCGCTTGCTAACGATAGACGGAGTTACAGATAGGACATAGCAGTTGCGAGAGGCGCACCCGAAGCAAGGGAGAAGGAACCCAACCCATGGAAATGGAAATATTTAGCCAGGTTTCATTAAAACAAAAATAAGGGGATGTTCGCTAATAATTCTGATATCAACTCATCCATTTTATAAATATTACTCATACAAATATTTTTAAATTAATCATTATAATTTTTAAAATTAATTATTATAAATTTTTAAAAATTTTAAATATAAAACAAAAAATATGTCTTTTTTTAAAATTATAAAATAAAAATTATATTTAAACAATATTTAAATTTTATAATATTTTTTATTTAATTTTTTTTTTCTCTCTCTCTCTCTTTTTTTTATAGCAAACCAAGAACTTTATTACTAAAATGGATATTACAGACATAAATCAAATCACAAGATTTGAGATAAAAAGTCCGGAATACAATCCCGCCACATAATGATTCGATCAACATTTCTTGCATATTTAGCAAAACAATAAACTGCCTCATTTGCTTCTCTATAAACATGCCTCAATAAGCATTCCCCAAAACATGACGCCAATTGTTTAATCTCATGATAAAGTCCACCGAATAGTGATCTATCCATATTGTCCGAATACAGAGCCTTAATAGCTAGAAAACAATCACTTTCTACCTGGATCTTTGCTATGCCCATGCTTGCACATAATTGGAGGCCTCAAAATAGAGCCAGTAGCTCCACCTACTCGGGTTCAACAACAGCATCCTCCAAAGAGCTTGCAGCCAGCACCACTCGACATGCACTGTCTCTCAAGATTGCACCAACACCAACTTTCCCCCTCTCTTCAAATATAGCACCATCCACATTTAGTTTCAACACCTCAAGATCCGATGGCCTCCATTTGTAGATATCTCGCAGTTGTTGCCTTGATTGCTTTCGGGTCACTTTATAACATGTCAACACATAAACAGCATGTTCAGCAACTCTATTAATAGGAAGAAGAACCTGTTCATGAAGATACTTATTTCTACTATACCATATTCCCCACGCGCAAAAAAAGTAAACAAAGTTTCAAATTGTTTGGTTTTACAAAAATGGAGGGCCTAGTCAAATACGTTCAGAAAATTATCACTCTCAAGGACCGGGAGATAGTCTGACCACATACGCTGTACATGCTTACAATGCACCAAAGCATGATATAACCCCTCATGTTTAGATTGGCACAAAATGCAGCTCACATCAATGGGGACATGTTTTAGTGATAAGTTCTACTTAGTTGGCAACACATCCTTATAAGCATGCCATGCGAATATTTTAATCTTATTTGGTAAAGGTAGTTGCCAAATGTTTTTCCCGACTACACTCTGCTCACTGGAAGAGGAGGATTCAGCTTCTTGTGGCCCCTACTGAGCCAATATAAGCTTGTAACAGCTTCTAACACTAAACACCCCATTTCTTTCACAGCCCCATACACGCCTATCAGCCCCATTACCATCACACAAGACCATTTTCTGAATGTCCTCCACCACCCTTGGATTAAAGATAGAGAGCTCTAAGTTTTCCCAAATCCCAAATTCGTGAATTATCACACATAAGAGAATTTACACAATCATGCTAGTGCCCTTCCTTCACTAGAGCATTATGACCCGGGATCCAATTATCAAACCAAATATTAACAGAAGACCCATCCCTAACCCTCCATCTACACCCCTCTAGAACCCACTTTTTTGCCTCCCGAATTTCTCTCCACGTATAAGAAGAAAATCTACCCAAACCTACATGCAAAAAATAAAAACCCGAATAGTACTTTATCTTCAACAAATAGTGCAATAACGAGCTTTCCTCTTAGAGCAAACGCCACCCCTATTTTGCAAGCATTGCCAAATTAAAGAGTCTCAAATTTTTGAACCCCATCCCTCCCCATGACTTCCTGACACTCAATTTATTCCAACTTAGCCAATGAATTCTCCTCTCATCTTTCCTTTGCCCCCACCAAAACCAAGTCATCAAGCCTTCCAATTCTGTACACAAACTCGGGGGAAGAAGAAAATAGCTCATAGTGTAAGAGGGAATCAAAAGTGCAACAGCCTTAATCAACACTTCCTTGCCCCATTGTGAGAGCAATTTTTCCTTCCAAGTTTGTAATTTTTGCCAAACCCTTTGTTTTATAGACTTAAAGGCAGCAACTCTTGATCTCCCCACAATAGGTGAAAGGCCTAAGTATTTCTCATACTGTTGTACATTAGAATTTCCCTACAACTGTTTAACCTCCTCTTGGACGTCTCTTGGCACATTCCCACTAAAAACCATGGCTGTTTTTTCACGATTAATACGCTAACTTAAAACGGTTTCATATTTCTCTAAAAGAGCTTGAACTCTCCTATTCTCCTCAACATCAGCTTTGCAAAAAACCAAATTATCATCTACAAAAAGCATATGAGTAACCTTCATAGCCCCCTACAAATTTTTATTCATGAAATATCATTTCTCCCACCAGCACCTTTCAATAGTGTAGTCAGCCCCTCAGTATATAGAAGAAATAGGTAATGAGACAACGGATCCCCTTGTCTAATTCATCTAGATAGAATAATAGACCCTTTAGGCTCACCATTTATCAACACATCAAAGGAAACGGAACTAACACACAGCATAATCAAATCAACAAACTCATGTCTAAACCCCATCACCTCTGTAATAGTTTTTAAAAAACCCAAACTCCACCCTATTGTACGCCTTACTGATATCTAATTTCAAAGACATAAAACCCTTTTTTCCTTTTTTCTTCAGCTTCAAAAAGTTGATAATCTCGTAAGCTATCAAGACGTTATCAGTAATTAAATGCCCCAGAACAAACGCACTTTGAATTTTGCCTATGATTTCATTAAGAACCATTTTCAGCCTATTCGCAAGGACTTCCGCAACTAACTTATAGACCACATTACACGGTGATGGGCCCCAAGGCGGACCAAGTCTCAAGGATCAATTATAAGAATAAGAGCCACGAAGATCAAGGGAGCAATGCAAGAATTGGTGCAATCCAATTGAGATGAAGCTAGCAAGAGCCCAACACTCATGATGGGCTTGAAAGAAGGAGAATCAATTTGGATCCACTTGATCAATGCTATGGAAAACACGACTTGGGCCTTTTGTTATTGAAGTCCATAGATTTATTAATTTAATTAAAATGACTTATTTTAATAGTCATAGGAATTAATCTAGAATAATTGGGCTTGGGGGATGTCCAGCCCACACGTCTTATTTCTATTGAACTAGGGTTTTTGTGAAGGCCTTGTATTTTGGCCAAGGGCTTATTTGGCAAGTTATTATTATACAAACTAGGGTTTTAGAAGTTACTGTAGCGTGGCGTACGACACTGTTCACGCTACAGTACCCGAGGCACTTTCATTAGGGTTTTTGGGGGTTGTCTATTTAAACAACTTATAGCCTCATTTGAGAGGCAGAATATATGGCATTTCTTTGAGAGTTTGAGTTATCTCCTCTTGTTCTTCTTGAACATTTGAACTTATCAAAGGTAAATCAAAACCTTTGTGGCGTTCCTCCTTTGTAATTTGGGTTCTTGAGACGGATTCTTCAATGGGTCTAGATTTTGATATAATCTAGGTTCTTGGAACGGGTTCTCATCGGGTCTAAATTCTCCATCCATAAATCTGAGTTTGGCTTTCTTGGGTTGTTTTCCAATATTGTTGTTGGGTCTCAAAGCAAATGATTGGGGTTCACATCATTTGGTATTCAGAGCAAGGTTTCCAATCAGGTGTATTTCTATCTTTTATTTATTGCATCTTTATTTCTAGGGCTTCATTGTTCTAAGGTTGCAAAAAAAAAAAAAAAAGGTGCAGAAATTCGTTTCCTAGGGCTGCCAGATTATTCTATCTTTTTAGTTTCATGTTCATCAACATTGGGTGGCTAAATTGTTTGTTTGAGGGCTGCCAAAATTTGCACCATCTATAGAGTTTGGAATTTCTGGGGTTTCTTGCATCTCTAAGTTTGTCAATTGCTTGGAGTGCTATTTTTTTTATTCTCTTTTATTTTCCTTATCAATTTTTATGTGTTTGAATTCAATTGTTTGATTATCACAATTGGATATTTCTGTTTGTGGTTGAATTGTTGAGAAAAGAAGAGAGAAAAAAGAAAAAGAAAGGAAGAAAAGAAAAGAAAAGAAAGGAAAGAAAAGAAAAGAAAATTGAAAAAAAAATTCAAAAAAAAAAAAAAAAGAAAAAAGAAGGAGAGAAGGATTTTGGGATGAAATATCTTTGCCATTGAAATTGAGTGCTTTGTCATTGATTAAGCCTTATCTTCAAAGGGTTGAATATATCTTTCTAGTTGGTACCTTGTTTCGTAATTACTCTTTCCAGCGTATAAATTCCTTGAGTCTCGGGTCATTTTATTCCTTCCGTGTTTTCTCTTGTACTTGTTTCTTGAACCTAATTACTAGTTGGAGCAAAACAAGGTTGTATTGTCTTGATTGAGTTCAATTAGTTCTTAAAGAACTTGAGTGGGAAAACTCTTGAGATAAAAGGCAAGAGAGTGTGAGATCATTATCGGGAAAAAGCCAATAAGAGTGAAACACGAGTAGAAGTGCCATTATTTGAGTGTAAACACGTAAGGGAGCATGTGAGGTCTTTTTTCCTCTAACATTTTTTTTTTGTGCAAGAATATGATGTCTCATAAAAATGACTCATCACCAAAGGAGATGGTAGATAACTCATTTTTTGTGTTGCAATCCATGCAACAAAAGTTTGAAAGGTTAAATTTGAAGTTGGGAGAAATGAGGGATAGGATGGATCAACAAGGTGTAGTGATTAGAAATCTACGAAGTGTGAGAGATAGGAGGAGACGTGAGCCTAGTATTGAGAATGGGTACGATAAGAATGGAGAGTATGGCGAGTCACTTGTTGTTAGGCGTGCTCCCAATACAGAAATTAAGATGGATGATATAGAGCAGCAAAGAGAGAACATTTTCCATACTAGATGCCACATCAATAGCAAGGTATGTAGTATGATCATTGATGGAGGGAGTTGTACTAATGTGGTTAGCACTACTTTAGTTGAGAAATTGAATTTACCTACCTTGAAACACCCTAGACCATACAAGTTGCAGTGGTTGAATGATTGTGGGGAGGTTAGGGTAAATAAGCAAGTGCTAGTATCTTTTTCAATTAGGAAGTACAAGGATGAGGTCCTTTGTGATGTAGTGCCTATGCATTGTGGTCATATTTTGTTGGGGAGGCCGTGGCAGTGTGATAGGAGAGCGATCTATGATGGGTTCAGGAACATGTACAGTTTTGAAAAGGATGGAAAAACAATCAAACTTGCTCCTTTAACTCCAACACAGGTCCATGAGGACCAATTGAAGTTGAAAAGTGAGATTGATCAGAAAAGAAAGAGTGAAACTGAGGTTGTTCAACAAAGAAAGAGAGAAACTGAGATTGCTAAAAAAAGAGAGAGTGAAACTGAAGTTGGGCGAAAAAGAAAGAGTGGAAATGAAATTGAGGAAGAAAAAAATAGTGAGGCCAAAACCTCAAGAGAGGGAGAGAGTGAAGAAAAAACAGAGAGTGAAAAGAAAATAGAGAGTGAAAAGGAAAAAGAAAGTGAAAAGAATAAAGAGAGTGAAAGGAAAAGAAAGAGTGAAAAGAGAAGAGATAGAGCAGAAAATGAGAGGAAAACAAAAAGAAAAGTGAGTTCTTTCGCTAAGGCAAGTTTTCATACTAACGAACTTGACGTACCTTTGCCTAGTATTGTTGTTTCTTTGTTGCAGGGATATAAGGTCATGATTCCTAGTGGTGTGTTTAGTGGATTGCCACCTATTAGAGAGATAGAGCAATACATTGATTTTGTGGCCGGTGCGATAATCCCTACCCGACCTTTCTTTGAAGAACATGAGTCCTTGATACACTTGAAAGGACAAGGTAAGTTGACTAGAATGCATGCCAAGTGGGAGGAATGTATTGAGATTTTTCCTCATGTAATCAAGTACACACATGGTAAGGAAACTTTTGTGGCTTGTGCATTAGCAAGAAGGTATGATCGTATCATTATTTTAAATGCAAAGTTATTGAGATTTGAATATGACAAGAAATTGCATGCTAATGATGATGACTTTGCCAGTGTGTATGGAGTACGTGAGAAAACATCGTTTGGTAAGTGCTATAGACTAGATTGGTATTTGTTTGGAGAGAATAAACTTTGTGTGCCTACTAGTTTTATGTGTGAGTTGCTTGTGTGTGATAGATATGGAAGTAGTTTGTTGGGTAATCTAGGTGTGCTGAAGATTTTTTATGTGTTACATGAACACCTTTGGGCGTATCATTTGCCATTTATTGACGTGTTGCTATGAACGTTTGTGGCAGTATCATTTGCCATTCATTGACGTGTTGTATGAACGCTTGTGGGAATATTATTTGGCATTCATTGAGGTTGCATATAATCTGAGTTGTCATTTTGGTGTAAAGAAGAATTTAGGCATATTGCAGGAATACTTTTGGGAGTATGGTTTGCCATTCATTGAGGTCGCATATAGTTGGAGTGGTCATTTTGGTGTAAGGAAGACTTTAGATGTGTTTCATGAACGTTTGTGGGAGTATCATTTTCCATTCACTGAATTCTTGCATGAACATTTGCGAGGATATCATTTGTCATTATTAGAGTTTGCATATAATAAGACCATGCATACTACTATTTCTCATTCATCTTTTGAAGTTGTTTTTGGCTTTAATCCACTTATTCATTTTGATTTAATGCCTTTACCTATTGATGACAGAAGAAACTTGGATGGACATTTCCAAATTAATGATACTTCATATCTAGTGGATTTTCCAGGTATGTATCATGTGTTTGCTATTTTCAATGTTACTGATATTTTTCCCTTTGATCCAGGTGGAGATTCGAGGTCGAATCCTTTTGAGGAGAGGGGGAATGATGGGCCCCAAGGCGGACCAAGTCTCAAGGATCAATTATAAGAATAAGAGCCACGAAGATCAAGGGAGCAATGCAAGAATTGGTGCAATCCAATTGGGATGAAGCTAGCAAGAGCCCAACACTCATGATGGGCTTGAAAGAAGGAGAATCAATTTGGATCCACTTGATCAATGCTATGGAAGACACGACTTGGGCCTTTTGTTATTGAAGTCCATAGATTTATTAATTTAATTAAAAGGGCTTATTTTAATAGTCATAGGAATTAATCTAGAATAATTGGGCTTGGGGGATGTCCAGCCCACACGTCTTATTTCTATTGAACTAGGGTTTTTGTGAAGGCCTTGTATTTTGGCCAAGGGCTTATTTGGCAAGTTATTATTATACAAACTAGGGTTTTAGAAGTTACTGTAGCGCGGCGTACGACACTGTTCACGCTACAGTACCCGAGGCACTTTCATTAGGGTTTTTGGGGGTTGTCTATTTAAACAACTTATAGCCTCATTTGAGAGGCAGAATATATGGCATTTCTTTGAGAGTTTGAGTTATCTCCTCTTGTTCTTCTTGAACATTTGAACTTATCAAAGGTAAATCAAAACCTTTGTGGCGTTCCTCCTTTGTAATTTGGGTTCTTGAGACGGATTCTTCAATGGGTCTAGATTTTGATATAATCTAGGTTCTTGGAACGGGTTCTCATCGGGTCTAAATTCTCCATCCATAAATCTGAGTTTGGCTTTCTTGGGGTTGTTTTCCAATATTGTTGTTGGGTCTCAAAGCAAATCGATTGGGGTTCACATCACACGGGCTTATGGGTCTATAATCAGCTACTCGAAGAGGAGATTTATTTTTTTGGATTAAAGTAATGAAAGTATGATTCAAATTTGGAGGAAAAGAATCTAAATTGAGTGCTTGTAAGATAGCTACAATAATAGACCGCCCAACCACATGCAAATATTTTTGGAAAAATATTGGAAACATGCCATCCGAGCCCGAGGATTATGAAGGATGCATTTGCTGCAAAGCATCCTTCACTTCCAATTCAGTGTACTCTCGGCTAAACTTTTCATTCATCTGTGGTGTGACTCTTCCCCTCAAAACAAATAGAAACTCCAGAGAAGCACTTGGATTAGTGGAAGTAAACAAATCTCTGAAGTAGTCAAGAATCACCTTTTCCTTATTGGACCCATATTGCCACTGCCCACTATCATCCAGAATTCGCACTAGCATGTTCTTTCTTCTTCGTTGCGATGCTTTCATATGGAAATATCGAGAATTATTATCACCTTCTTTTAACCATAATACCTTTTATCACTGACGCCACATGACTTCATCCTATTCCAGCCAAAACTGAACCTCCTCCCTTGCCGTATTCAGCACCGACATATCAGGGCCACAATTGCCTTCATAGAGCTTATTAAGTTGCAGATTGGCTTGCTGGAGCTTCTTTTGAACATGCCCAAAATTATTCATATTCCATGCATCAAGTTGTACCCCACACTCCTGATCATACCCACAATATCCGCCATAGTGGACTGAGAATTGCTTCTCCTCCATTGTGTTTTAATAATCCCCTCACAATCTTTTTCCCCTACCCACATCTCCTCAAAGCGAAAGAGCTGTCGAGTTCTAGGGGACGCAACCTCCCCTTCCAAAACAACCCAAATGGGTAAGTGGTCTAAGTAAGTCACAACACCATGATTAACTCTTGCATTAGGAAAAAAGTTACACCATGCTAAATTGGCTAAGAACTTATCTAGCCTTTCACTAACACCATAATGGCCCTCCTTTCTATTCGACCAAGTGAACTTATAGCCATTGAATCCCAAATCACGTAAATCACAATCCTCTAGCACTTCTCGAAAAGCAACCAATTGTCTCTCAAGACGTGGCTTCCCCCCCAATTTCTCATGATGAAATAAAATCTCATTTAGATCCCCCATCACTAGCCACGCTTCTCCACTCAACCTATACAAGCCCCTAAGGAGATCCCAAGTTCTATAACGTAAATGTGTCTCAGAATACCCATAAACAGCTGTTAAATACCATTTTCCCCCACTAGCCGCATCATCAAGAACAACAGCATGAATATGGTAATCAGAGTAATTAAGAATAGATAAGTTGACATCCCTTCCCCACATTAAAGCAATACCCCCCTTGGGGCCAATAACACTTACAGCAAAATAATTAGAAAAACCAATCTTGTACTTACAGTTTCTTGAAGAAACAGCACATCGGGCCCTTCCCTCTTGACTAAGTCACAGAGGTTTTGAATGCCCCGTGGGTTCCCAAGCCCACGGGCATTCCAGCATAGCGTTTTCATGGCTGTCGGCGGTGCTGTTCAACAGCCACCGTTGATAGCTCAACATTTTTCGAAGAGATCACAACCCCCTCCGCCACTCCATCATCAGTTTCACTCTTCTCGGATTTGATCTTCTTCCCACCATGTCGTATTTCAACCCCCGTAGCGTTCCTTTGCTTTTGCTTTTGCTACGCCTCTGTCTGAGATGAAGATCGAATAACAAAATTAGGTTTTGAAGGCTCGAAACAAAATGATGCCGCTCGGTGCCACTTACGACAAGTAGAAACATCTGGCTTAGACAACATGCCATGGCCCATCGTAAACACGGAGCCCACTTGCTGCTTAGACCCATCAACATTTGACTCGAGTTCTTTAGAGGCCTACACAGCCCATCCTCATTTAACTCTATCCGTTATGATCCTGCATCCTTCGTAGAATTGGAAACTGCACTCATGTTAAAGGTATTATGAATTTGTAATTGATCTGTCAACTGCCCTGAATCTTCGCTTCCCAATAGCATCTCCTCCTGAATAGCAGCCTCTTCCTTTGTGTCAGCCGACACCATTGACATTGTAGCAGTTACAGTTTCAGCTTACCTACCGTTACTACATTCGACAGTGGTTAAGATTCCTTCGGCAGCTATAGCAACCCTGGCGCTGACACCATTATTGTCTCCAACCACCTTGGCGGGAGAAACACCATCTTGTCTTTTGCCATTGTTACGTACAACATTGTCAGGGCATATGGGTGAGACCGCCCCTGAGTTTTTCGTTCATTAAAAGAACCAGCCCATAGCCAAACCCCATAAGGTTGTGTCGTCTCTACCCCAAAGTCGTCCACTCATAACACACAATCTTTATCAACATGGCCAATCTGACTACACCAATAACAAAAGTTGGGAAGACTCTCATAAGAAAAGCGGATCCACACAAAGTCACCCCCACCAATGGATAATTTGGAACCCTGTAGCAAAGGCTCGGCCACGTTGAAAGTGACTCACACCCTCAAATACGCACCCCATTCCACCTCTCCCTTCTCCAAATCCACCTCCTCAATAGTCCCTAGCTTTTCACCTAGTTTTTTTTTTTTTTTAACCAACAATAGCATTCCTCTCCATAAGAGGGAGGTCATGAAGCCGTACCCAAAACGTGGCCCGTGTCAACTGTATTTGCTGCCCTTGAAGTCGCACATCCACTTCCTTTAGCAGAACCAGATGCTTATCAAACGTCCATGGCCCTTCCTTAAGCACATTCTTCCTATCACTACCATGTTCAAACTCAACAAGAAACAGATTGGGTGAAAAGGTCCCAAAATTGAACTCTCATAACAATCTTCCACACTTTCATCATCGTCCCTTTGAACGCCTCCTTATTGTAGTATTTCTCTGTAAAAAGTTGCATAAACAAACACTTCTCACCACACGGCAACACATCCTCCAAATCGTCCAGAGCCACCACCACATCTTCGCTCTCCTTATCTGTTAAGGACATCTTCGTGTAAAGGAGATAGAGATCCTCCTCCATAATCGAACTCAAAAGATCAAAAACCAAACTACACCCAGACAGTAGGAAACACCTCTACAGAGGAAAACCTATTTTATGTGCAAAACGCAAATTATTTTGACCCAACACTTTTTTAAAAAAATCTAAAAAATACTTAACTCAAATTATTTTACTCTTATTCACAAATTTTCCATCTTATCTCGTTCTCAAACATCTGAAATTTTATTGTAAAGTAGATCATAAGGTATGAATTTATGTAAATTTATAAATTTACTTTTATATAATTTTTTTAGAGAAATAATTTGTACAAATTTCAAATATACAAGCCCTTGTAAAAAAACAATCCACTTGAAAAAATTACAAAAAACATATTCTTTATGAATGGAACCTACATTTTAACAAAAGACTTCATAAATTTTATCTGATTAAAATTTATACCTAGCATTATTCTTTTTCATGTTTGTGTCTATAAATGGGGGACTGGGTGCGATTTGTACGTTAGAATGAGAATACGAATAAACGTATTCTATTAAAATTAATATTATTTTCATGTTATTTTCAATTAAGTGTAATGATGTATCACATTTAAAATGATCTCTTTTATCAATCATTTAAATAGTATTCATTTAAAGTTTATCACATTACCAAATATAATTAATGATAACAAAAATTATAGACAAGAGATAAACGATAACTCTTATCAATCAATGAATCGATTTGCGAAATTGATCAATATAATTTGACTTCTATATGTGAATTCTTCGTGAGGAAATTAAAATCTTAAACTTTACTTTTAAATTTAATAGCTGAGTTTTGAATTATTTTGAAGCTTCATTTCTAATATCATGCTTATGGCACTCTATAGTTATAATTATGAGAAACTTAATATATTAACGCTACAACATATATGGCCTGCAGCGGCCAACTTATTTTCGGCAAGATAAAGTTTGTTGCAAAAACTAACTTTTGTATGCAAAAATTAAGACTTTTTTTGTAAATACCATGCGGTAGAAAAAAAAGAGTATATTTTTTGCAATTTCATTTGTGGCCAATCAAAAATGGCAGTAAATAGTGACCTTTTCCCACAAGATTTAAGACGCCGAAGAATATGATCCAAAATAATATATTTTGCAACCAACATATATATATTTGCAATAAAAGATGTGGCAGAAAATTTTATTATCCATTTTATTGACAAATAACATCATAGCAAATGAGGATGTATAAAACATTTTCAAATATATTATCTCTCATCAAATCTTACTTCCTATCCCCACTCTCCCGTTCTCTCTTCAAATCCAATCTCCACTGTTGGCACTCTCTTCCTCTTCTCGGTTGGATTTCTCCTTCCCATCTCTCAGTCAAGCCAGCGCTCTTTCAGCTCACAGTCACAAATTACTTCCCTTCACATCTTCTTTACCTGCGCTTGAGTTTTCCAACACAAGCCCAACCTTGTGCTTTAGGAGAATATTTCTCTCTCTCTCTCTCTCTCACGCACACCCATAGATCCTCTGGTTTGAGAAAACCCACGAGATCTTCTCTTCAAATGATACCCACGAGGTGTCCATTGATGGCCGTGGATATCCTCTAAGGGAGGCAAACCCTGGCCGTTTGTATCCTTGACTTCAAGACCTAATTTTGTTGTTCTCTATTGTTATACAATCTCTATTTGAAGTTCTCATTCTGTTCATGAAATTTCTATGTCACCAATGCTCTTATTTGTGAACCCTTATTTATATTCATTCAATAAGTATTGGTTATTGTATACCTCAAATCTTGTTGCTTTTACAAATTTTGTAGAGCTATTTTTGGGTGGCTTGTGTCTAGCTATTGAAATAACGTGTCTTTTCTTTTTATACTCTTGGATATTTTGTTTTGGAAATATTCTAGGATTTATAATAGTGTGGGTATGCAGTTGACTTTATTTTATAGAATTGTTTCTTTCTATCGTCTAATGTAGGGCAACTTAACTAGTATTTCAAATAAAACAGATAGCAACTGCTCTATTTGCAAATTCACCTTTAACAGAGGGAAAGCCAAATGGTTATTTTAGCATGAGGAGGTTTCAAAACTTTCTCTTATTTGAGCAATCACATTTGGACTGATACTGGTTCTTTGTTGAACTAACATGATTCCTTTTGTTTTTGATGACTCCTTTGGGTTAGTTCCTCTTATTTCAATATGTTTCTTATAACTTTTCACTTATGAATAAAATGGTAGATGATGTAGCTCTTTAATCACTTCAATATATATGCTAATATTTTGTTTCTAAGCGTCTGTTGAGCTTTGTTGTGTGGGCCATTAGTTAACATGAATCATCAGTATCAAGTTGAGTTATCTTCAAAGTGAAGATCCTAGGATTTGTGCACTTTTTCCAATACTTATATCTCCTCGGTTGTTCAGAATGAAGGATTGCCATAATTGGCTTCTCTCCTACTGAATTAATGGTAATGATTAGACTAGAATCCACCTTTAAGGATTGGCTCATGTGGCAAACACCTTGGGTTTGGGATTGTTGCTTGTTATCGTGGAGAAAGAAAACTTATGAGCACCATTATTTTATTTTCAATGGGACTATCAACTCATTGTGATGCTCTGTTTGTCTTCTATTTCTTTTCTCTTTATGGCCTAATTGCTTTTTATATATATAAAGCAAACAGAGCATGACCTTAAAAGTGATAGTTAGATGTCATTTTTATAGTTACTTATCACTTAAAACATTGGGTTGTTATGGTTATCCTGGACACTTTTTTCTATGTTTCAGTTCTAATTGTACCTTGAACATTGGGTGTTGTGTTATGTAGAAATATGGAAGCTTTACTCATTAAATACCTATGTGAACATTTTATTTGATTCTGAGTTATATTCATTTTGGTGGTTCAAATGTCTACCGTGCTACACTTGGATCTGTACCTCAGTGGGGATAGATGGAAGGTTCAAATGTTGGATTTATTCTTGGATAAAGAAGGCAATTATTGGGTTTTCCTCATTCTCATTTTATACTTTTGCAATAATAGAGGAATTATTTTTCCTTTTAATTTGCTAAAATCTCTTGTGCCCTACAATTAGAGCATTTGATGCTAAAAAGTGATCCTTACTTTTATTAGAGAAAAGTACATGAGGGTATTTTACCTGAAAGTAAACAACCATCTTTCTATAAGGTTTTTCGATTGTTGACACTGTATTTTTATATATTTTCATAGAAATGGTCTTCATTTAAAGGATATCTAGTTTGTTTTCAGGCAAACTATATTCTTATATATTTTTGTTCTATAAAGGTCATCTAACATTATTTTTGGTATTTATAATAGCATCATATTTGATCTTTAATGCAATACAAGCCATAATCCTCATCTCCTGTTCACCCGAGGTGAAATATTCTTTGAAATTTCCATGAAGATGGAAATCTAGAATTGACCTAGTTGCTCTCAAATTAATGTCTTTTTTGTTTATTATTTTAACAGTGAATTAGTTTATTCCTTATGATTTTGTTTTGCTTTATGTAGAATTTGTTCATAATGCATAACTAGTTCTTTATTCAAAGTTCTAATTGTTGTTTTGCTCTTAGCTCTGAATCATTGTATGTGTTTTTCTAATTGTTCGGCAATAATTCCATCTATTTCTTGTCTTGGTTTCATGATTGAGAGGTAGATCCAGCTATGCTTTACCTATATGGAGGCAGTCTTCACATTAGTCTCGGAGGAAGCATATCTTTCATTATTTTTGCTATTAAGTTATGTCATCGGCTTTATCTTTTATCATATTTTAACAATTTTAGCAATCTAGTGTTCTCTTTTTATTAGTTGAATTGATTTTCATATCTTTCTTTTGTGTCATAAGTTGTATATGTTTATGTTCTTATGCAGAGGATGCTTATGTTACCTACTTTCCAATATCATTTGATGGTTACAAAATCTAAGTCCCCTTAATTGAGTAAAGGTACTTTCTACTGGACTCTTTCTTTTGTAGTTATTTTCTAAATTTCCAAAAGGAAGCTATATCTGATTTTGATTTATTGGTTAAGGTTGGTATATTTTGAAGTAGTCAATGACACTTGAGTGATTCAGATTTTTCATTTAGCAATGGCTAGCACTTTGGCTAACATTTCTTTTTTATATATATAAGTAAAGAAACAAGTTAATGGGGTGAGAGAGGCTCGAACCCTCAACCTCAAGATAACTCAGAAGCTATGAGACTTACGCGCTAGCCAACTGCGCCAACACCCCGTTGATAACTTTGGCTAACATTTTTGTAATATAACTAATTTAATTTGGCGGTGAGGGGATTTTACTATATTAGATGGGACATGTTCAATGAATTTTTAATGTTATTTATTTTAGAGGGGATCCAATGGGATCAAGGCCAATAATTTGGATGTTAGCTTTAGGGAGCTACTCACTAGTACTACATTTATTTGTGACATCTTAATTGGGTTTGTCTCGAAGCTTTTTGAACATTTTCTTTTTAAGTTTTGACTTATGTGGTTTTATTTTGGTGCCTTCTTATCTGGTTGTAGGAAAGGAAAGTAGCATACATGAATATACAGGAGAATGGACCAACTGTGCATATTTATGCTGGTAGAATCTATTTTTTTTCAATTGGGTGATTTAATATCTAATGTTTCTCATATCCAACTCTATATGAATAATTGAAATCTAGTTAACATACTAGTATTTAATGTTTCTCATATCAAATTCTACATCAATAATTGAAATCTAGTAAAACATGGCAAAGAGCATACATGCAAGTTACAGTAAACAGAGTTACAACTTATATTTAGCTGTTCGATTAACAGACTTTGGAGCATTTTTAAGAAACTTGATATTGGCTTTCTTTGCACAAGATGGATATGTTATTCAAGAATAATGACTATAAACTATGCATGTTGCCTTTGTCTTTACTCTAAGTGCTTCTTCTTCAATAACTCTATGTAGAGATTAAGTATGTCTCGATTTAGTAATTACTTCTCTTTGTTTACTGAAATTTTGAGGTCATGTTTTGCCATGCAAAGTGAGTTTATGTTTGTGTTGAGAAGATGCCAACACAAACATAAACACATGTTAAGGTAGGAGCAATACACCAAGGGAAGATCACAAGATTACTGGTAGCTATAGTCTTTTTGAAGATCATTCTCCTATCATTATCTTTAATCTATGTAATTTTAGTTTTTTTTTTAAATGAATCAGAGTTGTTTTGATAACATCAAGTTGGTGAAATTGGTAGCATAGTTTGTACATCTTTGTTTGAAATTGTTATATGATGTTTTGCTGAATTTGGATCTCCATTGCATTCATATTTATGTTTTTAGGTTTATATTATGCCATTCTTTTTTAACTTTTGGACTCATTCTCATTTCAACGGTTTTATAGTCTATAATTTTTTTTTTTGAAATTTTTTTCCCTATTTGCAGCAACATGTTGTGGCCACAAATATGTTTTTATACCAGAATAGGTTATTTTCGGCAATAACATATTGTTGCAATAGTAATTTGCGGCGATCGCTAGGTTGCTAAAGAAAAAGAATTATCGAAAAATATTTTTGCATACGCCAACTGACTGTGGAAAATAAAATTTTATGATAGTATCTTTACGTGGATACAAATTATAAGCCTATGATGTATCATGTCTCTTTGCGGAAATTGAGTTTTAGCAGCAACATTAACTTGCCAATAAAATTATTTTCAGTTAAACTTCTTGACGAGAGTGTTTTTTTTCTTTGATGTCTCTTTGCAGCCAGTACATAATTATTGGCGATGTATGCTACTAATATAGAATTTTGCAGCGATTATAATTTGTAGAGGAAAAGAATTATCGACAAATTTTTTTCTCAAAAAAACCATTTTAGGGCAGTATATCAACACGGCAAATAAGTATTTTGAATTATTAGAACCACTTATTTCTGGCAATTTTTGTTCTTATTTGCTACAAATAGAGTTGTTGGAATAAGTACATTTTGTGACAAACGTAAATTTTGCCAGTGAAGATATTTAAATTGGCATTTTATTATCTGCAATCGTGCGGCCAATCTGTTTTGCCAGTAAAAAGTTTTTGCAGCAGTTGTTTATGCCTTTTGTGGCAAAATTAGTCCCCGCAAAATTGTATTTCAATATAAGAATGATAGAATTTTTAATTTATATTTTATTATCATTACACAAGCTGATACGACATTTTTTAAGAAATTGTATAAGTCAATCACTTATATTGAAATTATGACACATGAGATAATGTGTTGTTAGTCACTTAACTGGCCCTAAAATCGTAGTATTTTCAAGTGTAGTTGTTTTGTGTTTGACTTTGTTAATATGCTTTAGTTTTCAATATTTCATTACGAGAAATACTTTAGCTAAAAAAATTTTTATAAAAATAAACTTACAAACTGACTGGATTTGATGTGATACAATAGATTGTAAAGTAAATCTAATGTATCAAATGAAGTCATTTGTAGAATTTAGTTGTAGCTATAGCACTTCTCTTCCATTATATTTTCAATCTCGTGGTTGAAGACTTGGATTGTGCTCATGTTTGATTTTGTGTTTGACTATGTTACCACGCTTTTACCTATGTTCCCACTTGATATTTAATATTCTTGTATCACGTTTATTTGAGAATCATAATTCATCTCAACTTATATCAAAATATCTCGTTTAGATTCGAAAACCTTCTCAATTTATCTCATCTTATCTTATTATTACAATTTTTTCAAATTTTCACATAAAATATAATAAATAATTCAACTTTTTCAAATATCAATTCAATTTTTTCAAATCTCAAAACAATAATTATAATATTTTAACTCATCTAAAACCATCTTATCTCATCTCATATCTGAATCCAAACCACATCTAAATTTTGTTTTTGCTAGCATCTTACTAGTAGTATGATGAACCCAACACACTGTCTTACATTATAATTGACCACTCTTAGCCCATCATGTCCATAATTTATTCTCCCTAGCAACTTGGAATCTTCTCAAAAGTTTCAATTATCATGCTGAACTTTTCTCAACCCAAAATCCTCATCTCTCTCAATAACTATAGCTCTTTCGCAAATGCCTCCTATGCAAATATCCAACCTATCTCTAGTCTGTCAGGTCACTTATCCTAATCTTTGATCACTTTCCCTTTTTTGTTTTTTTTCCCAAGTCACCAGTGGTTATGATTTTGTTCACAATCTTTATGCATGTCTTTACCATTGGAAGTGTTGGCCCTCTCTCGTCTACTCCCACCTATCCGCCGCCACCATCCACCAGTGGGTGGCCGTCACATGCTACCCAACCCTCTATATGTTAGCCACTTTTAGTTTGTTGCCAATCTACTCACCGATCATGCCATGCTATTTTTCTTGTATTTCTTTATGGATTTTCAATCTTAAATCTATACTAAACTACCTTGAATTACTCAATGCACATCCTAACAATATTATAAGAGGAGGGTTTTTTTGTAAAATGATATTACTTTTATAAGGTAATTTATAAAAATACCCCTTATTTAAAACATAATTATATAAAATGTTGTGAGAAATATTGTGTAAATCATTTTCCAAAATTTATTGATGTATGTTTCCACAATTCCATCGACTACATCCATATTTTGACCGATCATGTATGGGGCATAGGCACTATTTAAGGCGTGCATGGTGCCATGTGCTGCTGTCTCTATTGTTGTGGACACAACTGTCATTTTTTCATTAGGAACTAGTTCCTCTTATTACTTATTTTTCAACATCCTTATATTCCCTTGTTTAGCAATATGAGATTTTATATTTCGGAAATGCTTTATGTCCCGATAAAACATCTCGATAGTGTGTCTCGATAAAAAAATTTTAATTTTTTTTTACTTCATGATTAAGAAAATGTCTTTATTTTTAAAATAATATTGTGAATTTTTTTATTTTTTTAAAAGATGTTAGAGATGATTAAAAATATATATGAAAATAAAGGAAAAAAAAAATTCTCTCAGAAGAATCTTTCCATTGCTATAGAATGACTCTTTATATTTTGTATCAACCACCTTAAGATTGATAGTTTTATAGCACGTACCAATGCACGTAGATCCTCCTTCAATTGAGAAAGAGGCTTTCATGATGGTCTCTTTCACGAAATTATACATCCATAACCATTAAGTTTCATCTATCAATATATTTTCGTTTGAGAATCACTATTATACCGCTCTAGTTATATAATTCATTTTGTCTAATTGATGTGATACTACTATGTAGTGCAACGTGACATATTAAAAAAATATATATTAAAAAAATAATGTTTGAAAATATCAAAGGAGGAAGACTGAAACACTAGATTTTTTCTACGAGTTTTATGTTTGTGTTTTTAAATATTTGGTATATTTTCAATAAGACAAAATAAACGATATACTGAAGGGGTATAGTTGCATTTTTCTCTTCATTTTTATCACGTTACGATTTTTGCTCTATAGTATTTGTTGGGGTCTTCCCTCCTATTGTACTTGTATTTTTTTTTTATTATTCATTATTTTTCTATTTTTCTTTTCCTTTAGATTTTGAAATCATATATAATGAGAAAATTGATTCACAAAAGAAAATTTTAGAAATGAAGTTTTTTTGTAAATTAAATAATAATATGTCATATGGTCCACACAACTGCTAACGTGAGTTTTTTTTATTTGTTCCCTCAACAGATGTGTGGTGTAGGAATGCATATTAAGATTTTTTTTATATGTTTTTTTAAAAAATCTCTTCGTACGCCAGTTTAAAGTTTTACACTGCACACTGAACCCAATCAACTACTTCACATCACGGTTTGGTTTCAGAAGCACAATTGCACAAATGGGCTAGCCCTTCGTCCCCCCTCTTCTCACTCGCGTTCCCCCTCCTATGAAGTCCTAGTCCCCCTCTCCCGCTACCCTCTTCTCCACCCCATTTGCAAAGCTTTTCCTAATCGAGATTATGACTGATCAAAGTAGCCCCATAATTCCTACACCCACAATTTGAGGCCTCAAGATCAGAGCAAGGATTTTTTGTGCAAACCCAGAGGAATGCTAAATTGATGAGCCATTCATAACGGAGCCAATCTTGGAACCCAGAACACAAAGTCTCGACCAAATGCAAAAGGTTGTGGTTGATGAAAAGAGGTTTGCTGGCGAGTTTTGGTGAAACCTAGTACGACATTGTCAAGGAGTTGGATGAGAATGGTAGTGGGGCTAGTTTGGACCTCACAAACACGTTATATCCAGTCTGTATTTCACGCTGTGCTAGAGTGAAAATGGAACTTTAGGATAAATTTTGAGAGGAGAGACTCGTAAGGGTATGGGTATGACGCCCCCAAATTCTGCTTGGGATTGAACGGACATTTGAAACGTCGAGACATGCAACACAAGGTTACCTGCCCCCGTTCATGACCTATAAGATGCAATGTTCCTAACATGCATCTAGCATTATGCAATATTCGCAGCGGATAATTTTTTTCTTTAGCAATACTATGCACCAAACTAAAAATATCCCAAATACTTGAAACATATTTTATACATAAAGGTATACTAAAAAGCCGTGATCATCACACTAGTCTAAAATGGTTGTGATCAAAAGAATACTTGAGATACAACTCCAAAAGTATAAGTATTAACCTAAGTTAAATACTATACCATTATTAACATCGCACCGTGGCCTAGTCGACTGTATTCAGTTGGTCAGATTCCAATTCTCCTTCGGGTACTGTAACAAGATCTACCATTCGGGGGGAATGGTAGTTGGGACTACCACAGTGAGATTTGATTACAAATCTCAGTAAGTTAACATAAAACTCACACACAGGTTAAAAATGCATGCATGGCAGTAAAAGCATAAATGCATAATTATAGTCATACATAAACATAGTATAACTTGACATATAGCATGACTTAACCAGAACTTAAGCGTGAACTGAACTTGACTTAACATGGCATGAACTTAAGCTTAAAACATAACATGAACAAACAACATAACATGAACGTGAAACATAACATGGACTTGAAATATAGCATGAACGTAAACCTGCATAACATAAATAAGAACTTGAAAATAACATAAACTTGAACATAACATGTACGTGAGTATAACATAACATGGACTTGATCTAAAACTTGACTTATCATGTATTTGATCTGAAACTGGACTTAACATAAACTTGGAATCTTATTCAATTGTCTTGATTAATAACGTGCATTAATACGTACTCCACAGTTGTTGTGGCCCCACGTATTCAAGTAACATAAAACATAATACGTACTCCACAGTTGTTGTGGCCCCACGTATTCTACATGTCACAATTGCTGTGTCTCATGTAGTGTATGCTCCACAGTTGTTGTGGCCCCATACTTCATGCTCCACAGTTGTTGTGGCCCCATGAATTTACATAACATAAAATATAATACGTACTCCACAGTTGTTGTGGCCCCACGCATTATAAATAACATAAAATATAATACGTACTCCACAGTTGTTGTGGCCCCACGCATTATAAATAACATAACATAAATATAATACGTACTCCACAGTTGTTGTGGCCCCACGCATTATAAGTAACATAAATATAATACGTACTCCACAGTTGTTGTGGCCCCACGCATTATAAGTAACATAAAATATAATACGTACTCCACAGTTGTTGTGGCCCCACGCATTATAAATAACATAAAATATAATACGTACTCCACAGTTGTTGTGGCCCCACGCATTATAAATAACATAAATATAATACGTACTCCACAGTTGTTGTGGCCCCACGCATTATTATAACATAACATGTCTTATCTTTCTTAATGCATGTGATATTATTTAATATCATATACTTTTCTAACATGGCGTATACTTGTAAATGGCATAATATGATTTAATCATAAACATTTCATGGCATACATGTATCATATGGCATACTTAACATGGCATACTTATAACATACATCATTGTATGGCAGAAAAGATTGTGTAACAGATAATTATTCATGAGAGATTAAATCATACGTAACAGATAAACATGTAATGACATAGCATGACATGGCATATACGATAACATACATACATAAATTGTAGTTCCCTTACCCATCACACATACACAATAAACTGATAGTAAGTTAGAGGCTAACTTACCTCGATCGTCGCGTTCTATGAGAATAGAGTGCGAAACACTAGGAACTGCACAACAGCTGGAAGAGGAACACTCAAATCCTTAAGATTTTCACTTCTGAACTCAATTGTCATAATATGAGCACTTGCAATACCACGGCAACGTGAGGTTTCATTGAAATTGAAGCTTGCTTTCCTAAACAAAGAGTCTCTGTTCTCTCTTTGCGTCAACAAATGCAGCGTCACTGGAAACCAGGCCACCAACAAGATGTACCAAGTGCTTCAATGAATTCGTCCCACCTACCCTTTTTTTTATGAAATTTTTTCTTATTTCCAAATTTGATAAGAGTACAAAAGCATCCACCATAGTGAGCCACCTTCGTTCATTCGACAAAGTAAGGCTGTATGGAGCTATCTTCATTTAGTTAACAAAGTAAGGCTGGATGCTCACAAAGTCAGATTGGTTGGTGGAGTGGGCCCCAGAGAACAGCATCCATGTTCTTAATAGGGTGGAATTCACGGATTGGATATCAACTCTTTCGTCACCATAGTCATGGAGCACTAGTTGTACAATATTCTAAGGCCCACGTGGTCTAGCTATCCATGTTCTTGGTGCCATAGCTTTATTTCTCAATCTATCCAGCAACGTCACAGGTTTTATTAAGACAAACCAATTTGCACCTGTGATCTCAAGCTACCTCCTTAGTCGTCCTTGAACGTTCATTTGAATATATTGTTTTGAGGTGCTGTAAACGTCACGCTCAGACTAAACCATAGTGAGGCCTCTACCTGTCCGATTGCTTATCTGGAGCCTGTGCTTCTTTCAAGACCACAAGCTCAGGATCGATGTAGCGCTGGTAGAACTTGCGCTTGAAGTGGTCGACGATATCGGAGCGGGAGCCCATGTGGGGATCTAAGTTTGATTATGGCTTCTCTGATGCAGTTGAAGGTTTTGTTCCTTTTGGAATCTTCACACACAAATCGGTTTGTGGCCATGACTGTTGGATCTGGATTTCCACAACCATCGGGTCCATAGCTAGCGTCTCAAACGTAGCCGGGTGCTCCAGATTAATGGACTCTCAATTGACTCCATGATAGGCGTAGGAACCATTCAGTGTGTGCATCTTCAAGACCCTCTCCTCAAAACAACAAAGTTATCGTTGCCAAAGAGACATGGCTCCAACCGGATCTATAGCAACAAAGTTGCAGCTAAGATGAGTGGGGTTGGGAGAATCTCAGTGCAGAGAGAGAAAAAGATTTGCCCAGATCTCAAAACAACCAAGGGATTGTTGAGGTTGCGGATGAAGACTACCATTTCATTTTGGACGGACTTGCTTTTGGAAACACACGGGACCCACCCAGCATTAACTTGGTTTTAGACGGAAGGCACGGACCGAATGGGTGATGGCAGATTATTCTTGAGCTGTCCATAGTTTACACCCACCTTGCTTGAGATCTCTCCAAAGAATCTTTTCTCTGCAGACCTCCAGTCCACGCTGACCTCGTTAACACGGCCTCCTCACTACCGTTCATCAACAACACATTGCTCACGGTCTTCTTCTCCACTCCTTCGCACGCTCCAAACCACGAACCCAGATGCCCTTGTTATGCTGGACTGTATCCTTCACCTCCTGGCTAGCTACTCTGTTGCCGACTGGAAGGGAAACTCCAGTTGATGCACCTAGATCTCAGCAACAACCAGATCTCTGGTGAGATACTGGCCGATTTTGGAAAGCTCGGCATGCTGAGTCGGGCCCTACTGTGTAGGAACCAGCTCAGTGGCTCAATTCCGGCATCCATATCCAAGATATGCCGGCTCGCAGACCTGGATTTGTCCATGTAACGGCATGTCGGTGCACCAACTGAGCTAATAGGCCGGGTTGCAAGAAGTTAGTGCTTGCAAGAGGATGCGCTGGAGGTTCGGTCCGTCGATTTTGTGCTTCACGGAGAGGAACTAGCAAAGCTCAACTCGGATAATATGTGAGGGAGTTTCGGCTTTGGTTTCGGTTTCTTCAACGACGTGGTTCTTCGAGGACTGAGAGAGAGGAAGAGATGAGAGAGAAAGAGAAAGGGCAAACGGTGATTCTCAAATCTTCCAGAGAGAAAGAGACCAGGAGGTAGAGGAAGAAAAGAGCGATTCGTGCTGATCACGTGTTATGAAACTTATTTTAAATAAAACACTTTAAATAAAACACTACGATGAATTAAGGTAGAATATTATTTTATAAACTAAAATTTATAAAATAATATTTCCTCATCATTATATAAAATGATAAAGTACCGTTAATTAATCGAAGATGATAAAACCAATTAATTTAAATAAGAGTTTTCAACGTAAAATTAAACATCTTAATATCTTAAAACAACTAAAATATTTAATCTAAGTAATTATCCACAATTATAATATTTTCAGAGCTCATTAAATTATTATAATTGTGCTACTTTAAAAACAAGCTTATCTAATACTTTGAAATTCGATGGATAAGATCCGGGAAAACGCCATCGAGGTACAACGCTTAGGATAAAACTGTTCATGATTTTACAGCTGTCGGTGAAGAACAAATTACGTGATTTACGGAAAAAGATAATCTATACGCGTGATTCCATATGAGGTTAAAGACGAGAGAGATGTGATTGCTGTCGGGAAAGAATCCTAAACGGATAATTTTAGCGGGCTGTTACAATGGGGAAGGCAACCAGACCTTTAAACGGGCGAAAGATTCAAGGGAAACCAAACTGAGGTAGACAAAAATAAAAAAATCAACGCTTGCAATCCATATATAATGTTGTGCAGTGCAAAGCTTTTGTACAGGTTTTATCATAATTTTTTCACGATTATAATGTGATATTTGATTAGAGGTGGTCAAATATTCTGCCCACTTCAACTCAGTCGAAATTCTAACAAGACTTCAATTTTGGCAGAGTCGGGATTTTTGAAAATCGAAGTCAGAGTCAGAGGTAGAACATTAGTAGTGGGCTCAACAAAGCTAAATTATAACTAAAGAATAGCTAAAATGTGAAATAAAATCCTACAATGAACTCAATAAATCTACAGTAAATTTAGCTTTCAACCAAGTGGCTAGTCAAATTTATTGAGACAAACACACTAGCTAAATATTATTTTTAGAGTAAAATAATGTTGGACTCTTCTTTCACTTTAATTCTTCTGGTTTTATTTGTTTTTTTTTATGCGATTTCTGCAGCTTTGATTGATTTTTTTCCTACATTTTTTATGCAATTTCTGCAGTTTGGATTCTCAAGCTTCTTTCACATTTTTATGCGATCATTATTGCATTTAAACCATCAAGAGGGCATAGAGTACATCAAATTATAAATAAACACATAAAAGAAGTTATAAAATTTGCAATTTATTAAACATTTATTGTTGTCCAAAAAATTAATATCTTAATAGAATGGTGAAAGATTTGTTGAGCCTATTATTTGGTGTTGTAAGAAGTGACTAGCTAAAATTTATAAAAGTGAATTGTTTAGCTAAATTTTAGCTAAAGTTTGTTGAGTCCATTACTAATACTCTTACTCAGTAGATTTTTTTCAGAGTCGAAGTCGAAATCCAGAGCACGTGTTGGCTTCGAACTTCGACTTAAAGAAAATAAATAAACAATTATGAAGCGATTTTCTATTGCTTCTTTGTCTATATTTTTAGTAAGAGTTTTGCTACGTACAAGTAAAGTCGCGCACTAATCTGCGTACCAATACTTATTCTTTCATATTTAAAATTTAAATTAGCATTGTTTTCAATAAAATCTACTTTTTGACCAATCATATTAGATTGGTGCACATACTAGTACACAATTGTGCTTGCAACTAGATTTTTCCTTTTAGTAAATTTGTTGTCAATCTACCATTTCGCCAGTCTTGAGACTTGCATTTGTTTGTCAGTCCATCTATCTTGTCCCTTTCTGTTTACTTTACTCTTTGCTTTTTTGAGTTTCTTTTTTCAATTTCTGATCTCAGGTCCGGTGAGTGCACTGATGTTAGCTTTTTTAACTTTTTTGAGATTTTACTTTTCAAATCACTGTCGGGATTTTCTTTTTTATTTTTTTGACTTTTTTGTTTTATTTTGTTTTATTTTTTTTAAAGTTTTGGTTCAAAGTTTCAAAACATCAATGTTTTTCGAGGTACCAATCTCCACCTTTCGTTTGTTTATATCTATTTTTTAGTCTCTCGTATCCGAGCTCCTCTTTGTCTTTGATATCGAGTCTCTACTCTCTCTCATTTCTTTTGGTCCGATAGGCAACAATGGCAACTCAAGTTCTCGTGGAAGGTGGCTCCATTGGCTTTAACAACGTCAACGCCTCTGCCTTTCACGATGGCTTTATCCGAGCTCCTCTCTCTCTCTCTCTCTCTCTCTCTCTCTCTCTGTGTTCTGACACTCCAACTCCGACAACTCTAATCGGAGTCGGAGTCCACTCTTAATCAAAGTCAACGTCGGAGTCGGAGTTAGGAGTTAGGTTTTCTGCTGGAGTCATAAACAACCCTATAATTGATATTAAAATTGATTCATCATCTATATGAACAATATATCTTGATACCAACTTTACTGTCAAACCTAATTTTTTTTTCCAATTACTTTCAAACCCGCAAATTATCTAATTGTTGATAACTTAATTATTGAGAAATGATATTTATAGTATTAGAGTGTGTAAATTATGCACACTCCATTTAGAAAAATATTGGTAAATTTGAGACTCATGAAAAAATTTATATTTTTAATGGTGGGCCTCACTTTTTTTCAAAGTATTAATGTGGAACTTGCAGATCCTAAATCATATCTAGTATTACTCTTAATTATTATTGTTCGAAACTTTTAGAGATTACATACATGGGCATGATTTAATACTGAGATTGCATTATAGTTTCATTGTTATTTTTTAATTTTTGTTTTTAAGAGTTGTGTTTCTTGCAATGGAATACTTGTGTAGGATCATTCACCTCATTTGTTTGTATTTCTTCTCTTGTTTTAATGCAATATGAGAAAAACGGTTACCAATTTTCATTTTCACTTGACTTGAGAATGGTGTTGATGATGTGTTTCATTTATCAATTACTGGGGTCAATCACTTGCAATGCAGAGGAAATGATGGGCTTGGGGTTGTTCCAGAGAACCTCCAATGCCAAAGCTAGCATTTCTTCCTTAGAGTATTTTTCCCTAAAATCAAAAAAAGAAAATTGTTACCTGGTGTCAAACTTTTAAACTATATAACATGGAAATGCCTCGTACCTTGTGTCAAGGGTTAGCCCGTCGAGCACTAGCGCTAGGCTATAGTCTTTAATGTGGCGTGGCATCCTGAGTTGTGCTTTGACGACAAGTGAGTGGAGCGGTCACTTCCTAGGCACTCCGTTAGAGTTAGGGGTGTTGTCTGCAATCTTTGTCCATTTGCTAGATACGATCCTTAAATATGAGGTATTCTTGCAAATGTGTATCCGAGTTGGTGGGTCTTGTCTGTCCATGTTGACATGGGCCTATTGGCTTAGGGCCCATGGACTAGTAGGTCTTGTACGGCTTATGGGCTGGTGGTGTTTGTAACAATCCGCCATAAATTTAGTGGATGAAATTTATAGACTTTAGGATCATCGTAAAAATTTCAAAAATGTCTCACGAATCAATCAATTGCATATGATTGAATATGTCAACATAGTCAGTTTCTGGCCCACATAGGTGTTAGAAATACAATTTTTATTTATTTGAGGTACATAGTAGTGTGTGGATGAGAAGCAGTCTGTGCCATTAGTCTCAGATGAGTATTTAAGATTTTACGACGCAATAAAACGATTTTCATTTTTCAAACAACAGTTGTTCAAAAATACGTTTTGATTTATTTGAGATACTTAGAAGTCGAAATTAGCGAAACAAAGTACATTTATAGTTTCCTAAGATTATTTATGATTTTATGGTGCATAGTTATTTTTTCCATTTGTGAAGTGAATAGTGACTATGTTAGTGCCATGTGGCACGTAGTAAAATTGTTTTAAGATCACAATGTGAAATGTCCAAATCAGTCTAAAGAAGTTTCATATGAATACTTGGCAAGATTATAACTCCACTTGGTGAATAACATATGACACTTAACACCAAGAGAAACCATGATATAGAAATATGAAGGAAATGAAGGAAAAATTAAGTTTTGTGATTATGCCATCTAAGCAAAACATTATTCTATCCAACCATTTATTATTATTCTTATTATTATTTTTTGTGCCAAATCAAAAGGGTTTCAACCTAATGAAATCTCAAATATTTGAAATCCAATTGAAATCACAAATGTCTTGTTGGAGCCGAAACCCTAAATTTGTAGTTAACGTGTTAATATGTGTTCTTTTTACAACTATATATACATTATTTGTTATCATTGATCTATTGTCACTTATAATTTTTGTCATCTTTAATCATATTTGGTTATGTGATAAATTTTAAATGATACTATTTAGAAAAATGCTAATTATATTAAAAAAAATATTACTATATAAGTGATTAATGGAAGAAACCATTTTAAATGGTGATTGAGAATAAGATGAAAAATAACATTAATACTATTTAGCAATCTGAAACTTACCCCTTAAATGATTCTTTTACTGTGGCATTTCCATGTGATGACATGTGGTTTATTTAAAAAATTAAAAACATGAAAAGAAAACCTAAAATTTTAATCTTATATTTTTATATTTTTGAACGTGTTTTTAGTTCAAATATAATTTTTTTGAAATTATAATACATAGTACAAATAACATTAATCTCTATTCGTATTCTCTTTCAAAATCAGTTGACTTGAAACGAAGCGACTAACGCACGTGCGAACCGCACGAAACCCCCCCAAATTTACAGATAGATAGGGTTCCTCCTCCTTGCTCCGGGTGCCCCTTTCACAACTGTTATGTCCTATCTGTAGCTCCGTCTCGCGTTAGCAAGCGGCAAACGGCGGCCAAACTCGCTGACCCATAATCAGACCTTCTTTTAATCCTTCGCGGTTGCCGGACTCTTGTGTTTTTAGACGTTATATTTAACGTGCAATCGTTGTGAAATTATTCTCTCTATTTTGCTCTAACAAAAGTACGTCTTGGTGTCTGAATCGGGTCATTGTGACGGTCACTTTGAGCCCAGAGCTATATATAGAGAGAGAAATAGGGTTCGGTTTTCTTTCTTTCTGTTGGGGATTTCTTTCACTTTGGTACCCTGTGAGGTAGAGTTTTTTTAGACGGTTTTGATGGAGGAGACTTTGCTTGACGATATCATACGTCGGCTGACGGGGGCGAAGGTTGGTCGGACGACGAAGCAGGTGCAGCTGAGCGAGTCGGAAATCCGGCAGCTCTGCCTTTCGTCTAAGCAGATCTTTCTCAGCCAGCCTAATCTTCTCGAGCTCGAAGCTCCAGTAAAGATTTGCGGTACAAATCACAAATTAGTCTTACATACGGTTTTTGTTGTTCTTTTTCCTTTTCTTTTAGTTCTTGATTTCTCTGTAATTCGAGTCAGTGAATGGTTGCTCATAGGTTATTTCCTGAATTTGAACATGTTTGAGAGTGGATTTTTGTTTTTTTGTTTTTCCTGTCAATTTTCATCCCTTTGAGGGGTCATTAAGATTTGAAAGCCTTGGTTTCTGGAAGTAACGGGTAGCTTCATTTGTGAGGCACATTAGGGAGCGAGCTATGTCTCGAAAGAAGTGGGGGCACGCGTTAGTTATATTTGATTGGTTGAATAGGTAACCGAATAAGAACATTCAGTAGGGAGTTATTGAGGCATGTGACTTATCATTGGAGGTTTCTAAAATTTGCAGGTGAATAAACAAAGTGGATTTTCATTGAGGCTTAGGCCATGGAGTGCAGGCTTGACCCAATTTAGAGCCTAACCCGGTCCAACCAACCCCTAATTAGGGTTTACGCACTAATGACCCTCATCAGGGGTTCTAGTACTATTCCGTATGGCCACTTATTGTATTTTGCTACACTATATATTCGACTTTCAAGAGAATAAAATCCTTTGCAATTCCATAGACGTAGGCATGTTGCTGAACCAGGTAAATTTGGTGTTTTGTGTAATTGATTCTTGTTTTAATTTATTTTTCTTGCATCATTTTTCACAACACTTCTTTGGTAAAGAGGGATTGTCCTGTTAAGCGGGTGATTGGATTAAAACACCCGAATTTCAAGGGCTTCCATTTCGGCTCAGTAGGCCATGGGATCATCCATATGGGATTGTCTTAGTTTTGGTCAAGGCTTTTGGGAGCGGAGAACCCCACCCCACCCCCAATATTTATTTTTTATTTTCTTTTTATCGGTAAAGCAGATTTTTTATTTTTATTTATTTAGATTTGTTTATAAATAAAGCAATCTTATTCAAAGTGCAAAGGGTCACAATGTGGATAACCAATTCATTTTGAGGAAGCTTGTAGGTCCCTGTTGAGCGCTTCTTGGTCCTTGGATGGTCCTATGGCGATTAGGTTGTCCAAAGTTTTAAATATAGTCTTGGCCTTCACCACTTTGCTGGGTGCTTGTTTGGCCAGGCGAGGGTCTTAGTTTGGTCAAGGGTTTGTGAACTTCTTGGAGGCTTATAGAGGAGACTTGAGCCATTATGAGGTCCTTCTAGATGTTCTTTATGACTGTTTGTCCCTTTGCAGGTAGATATGATTTGGATTTTTTGGGCCTGCTTGAAGGTTTAGGAGGCCTATCTTTGTGGCTAGATCCTTGGGTTTGCTGAACAAGCATCTGTGACTGTTGCATCCAAATTTTATTTTCCAAAATGAAATAAACATCCAAGTGATCATATCAATTTAAAATTGATAGCACCTCGTGCACTTTTCTTAGAAACATCCTTGAGAGTCCATGAGTTCTGTTACTAATTTGGTGTGCTTCTCCATTTATGAGGGTTTATTATGGTAGTTATGCTGAGTGACGCAGAGGTGGGTTGTGTGACAATAATGATGCTATTAACAGTGTTGGTGAATACATTTACTTTTGCGGAAAACTATTGTGGTAGCGAATTTGGTAACTTATTGAAGATGTGAAAAGTTTTGGAAAGCAGAGATTTCCATATATGAAGACCAGGTGATAATGGTTCTATAGGAGAAAGCTGGCTTAAGATTAAAGCCACTTGATGAGCATACCTTGAAGCTGGCTAATTCATGCTAGTCATCTTAGAGCTACAAGTCAAAACAATGTCGAAAAAATGATTGAGAAACAAATGTTATCGATATGTTTTTTTTTTTCTTTCCAATCAATTCATTGTGTAAAAATTCATTCATTGACAATCATGCCACCTCATTTCAACGAAATAACACGTACATAAAAGGCTTGGTAAAAAGATATTTATTCCTTAATAGAAATGGAAACTTGTTGTATACCCCGTGTACTTGGGTCATGCCTATTCGTATTAATATAATTTAACTGTTTACTTAATAAATAAAAAAAGGAAATGGAAACTTGCTCTGCAGACCTGGGTTTTACTTATAAAAAAATGAAACACCGCTGTTTCAAAGGAAAATTTTCCTTTGTTTTGATATTTTTGTGTTCGACTCTAATTAGGTGATATATTTTCGTAATTGATTGTCAAGGGTGGGATACTAGATATAAGAATTTGGAGATCTCAGATTTAGCTTTTACTCCTTTTTTTTTGGTTGGGGGGGGGGGGGCGGTTGTCTGGGTTTGAAATTTACCAGCACCTTGAAACCTTTTCAATTAATACCAAAATTGATAATGGTGGCATCATTACCATCCTGTTACCAGATTATCACCAGCACCTTGATTTTTCTTAAATATGTCGATACGTGTGTGAATATTTGGGTTTGCCCTACTTTTACTGAATACCAAGCTCATTGGAGCAATTGCTCTTTAGAAGAGTAGCTCCAAATGTTATATCTCCCCACGTAATGGGTGCCAACCAAATTACAAAAAAAAAGGAAATACTTATGTTTGCCAACTAGCAAATACGTTTAAGCCTGTATGGTTGCTCCATTAAATTGGACTTATCAGCTTATACTGTCTACCTTTCTTGTTAACTGTTCTCTTTGGGAATAATGTTGCGTGGGTGATAAATTTATAAGTTGGGTTTGCTAATAATTGAACTTTTTGAAGTTGTTGAATTTAGCTTTGTGATAAGTGAAACTTCATATACTAGCTGTGTAATTGGGCGATGCCTCTTTACTTGTTTTAATAAAATCTTCTCTTACTTGTAAAAAAAAAAAAAAAAGTGAAAATGTTTGGTTAAGAATCCAGCCTGTTCACAAACTTAACCAAATCAAGCTTAGTTTTGGTTCATATCGTTACACAGATGTTTCAGGTTACAGGCTTGAAAGCAACAAATTAATTTAACAAACCTTACTATGGATAGTCTTTACAACTGTCATATTGTTTTGATAGACTGGTGTTTTATGTGTAAATGAAATGGGAAACTGTTGATCATCTCCTCCTCCATTGTGACATGGTGTAAGATGTGTGGTTTTTTATCCTTAAGATGTTTGGAGTTCACTGAGTTATGCCTAATTGGGTGGAGCTTTTGGCATGTTGGAAAAGAAAGTTTGGTTGAACGAACTTAATGCCATTTGGGGTGCAGTTTATTTTATATTGTGGTGCTTTTAGAGAAAATGGAATTCTTGAAAATTTGAAGTCCATGAGAAGAAGAGTTTGACTCTACAATTTCTTAAGTCCATTTCAAGTTTTGTTACATTTATGCCTCTGTTGATGTTTCTACTTATGCAGATTTTTGTACTCTTTTTCATTATCTTTGATCTTTGTTGGGTGCTTTCTCTTATATACATCCTGCATACTCGGGTTGTGCCCCTTGTGCTTAGTATAGTTGTGTTTACTTATAAAAAAATTGAAGAAACCTGAATGAACTTTGTTAAGTATGATAGATTAACCCCTAGGGGTTGGCTCAAGTGGTAAAGGCCTTGGGCTTGGGGGTATGGTCCCGCCCAGGTCTAAGGTTCAAATTCTCTTGGGTGCAAACAATCTCTAGGGGCCATTGGATTGTGAGATTTTCTCCTTGAATTACCTGAGGTGCACTTGCAGGAAATTACTTGCCGAGGGCCTATGCACTCCCAGACTTAGTCAGGACGTTGTTTTTTGCCACTTGGTGCCAATAAAAAAAAAAAGTAAAACATTGATAGATTACTTCATGCTTGTTAATGGAGATTGGGAAAGAAGTTTGGATGCTTTTTGGATAGGTGCATTCATATGATAATTCATATCCAGTCTCCCCATGATCATTTACGGATGGTGTTTGGTCTGTAAGGCTGACCACTTACAACTTCAAGATACTCGGCTTTCCTTATGTCCTTGTCTCAAGTGGTAAAGGAAGTGGTCCAGGTTATTTTTAGGCTCTATTCCTGCTCGGCAGAAGAGGGACAATGAAAGCAAAAAATAAACAAAATAAAATGAAATAAAGACTGTGTGGGATTCGTTTGCTTTTTGAATTAGTGGCATATGTGTAACTTGTTCTTCCACAATAGCTAACACAGGGCAACATGTGGCGTATGAACTCATTTAGTCTTGCACAGCACTCGTAGTCCCACTCCCACAAACACTGGTATGCGTCATTTTCAGAATTGTAAAGGGAGTTGTAAAGTAATGCTTAATTCTGATGTCTTCAATTTAAATTACTTCTCTGCTTATTATAACAAAAAGTTTGTGGCTGTCAAAGTTAGGATTTAGACAGAAGTAATGGAGGAGGGAAAATGATGGGTAGTTCGAAACATCTTGTCCTAACCTCCACTATTACATTATTTATAACTTAGCTTACATTTTACATTTATACCCTCATGGGTAATACTTATACAATGACACCTTTCTCACAGTGACAATTTGCGTGACATGTGTCCAGTACATATATGAAAAAAATTTGTCAATCAATAGGGTTATCATATTCTAATTCCTGAATTGCTTTGCAGGAGATGTTCATGGGCAGTTTTCAGATCTTCTACGATTGTTTGAGTATGGTGGGTATCCGCCTGATGCCAATTATTTATTCTTAGGTGACTATGTTGATCGGGGTAAGCAGAGCATAGAGACGATATGCCTTCTCCTTGCATACAAGGTCAAATACAAAGAAAACTTCTTTCTTCTCAGGGGCAACCATGAATGTGCATCCATTAATCGTATATATGGGTTCTATGATGAGTGCAAGAGGAGGTTTAGTGTTCGTGTCTGGAAGATATTTACTGACTGTTTTAACTGTCTACCAGTTGCCGCTCTTATAGATGAGAAGATCCTTTGTATGCATGGTGGATTGTCTCCTGATTTGAAAAATTTGGATCAGATTAGGGTTATTGCTCGCCCTGTTGATGTACCAGAACAGGGCCTTCTCTGTGATCTATTGTGGGCTGATCCTGATAAAGACGTGGAAGGCTGGGGAGAGAATGACCGGGGTGTGTCATATACATTTGGGGCTGACAAGGTTGCTGAATTCCTTCAAAAACATGATCTTGACCTCATCTGCAGAGCTCACCAGGTAATGCAAGGTTTAAATCAAACTTTCAGCATGTGCATGCTCATGAGCATATAGAAACTTTAATGTATTACACTGATGCCTATCTTTCATATTTGGATTCAGGCTTTCTCCAAATCATCATCATATACGCTGTGATATAAAGATGATTATTGATTATGAAAAAAAGATTACTATTGATTTGGACAAGGACATGCTTGATTTTTTTTTTTTTGATAAGTAGGACATGCTTGAAAATTTAACAAAGAATGTTGTTCTTACTTCTTGGGTTGGACTGAATTGTGAAAGAGGTTCAAATTGCCACCCTGGGAATAAGGTTTATTTGGGTTGTTGTCATTGTTGGATTAGGCTGAAGTAGTTTTAAAAGTCGCATGTAAAAATTATATACCTTTTTTGGGTTTAGGGAAATGAGCGAACTTACTCAATGTGTGTTCTCATGGTCGTCCTTATTTGTTGGGTACAACCACTCAACAATATGGTGTTATGTCCATAATTGTATCTGTGTACCATACTAACAGGGTAGACTGGTTTTACCGACCGTAAGCTTAATATGGAACACTACTTTTATGTGCATGTTGTTTTATGCCTGAAAATATTTCTACCAGAAACCTAGGATTTATTTACTCCCTTTTTATCACTGTTTGCCATTTTTGGATGATCAGGTTGTGGAAGATGGATATGAGTTTTTTGCAAAGCGGCAGCTGGTAACCATATTTTCAGCACCAAACTACTGTGGCGAGTTTGACAATGCTGGTGCAATGATGAGCGTGGATGATACATTGACGTGTTCCTTCCAGATTCTTAAATCGTCTGAGAAGAAAGGAAAGGTTGGATTTGGCAACAACATGTTGAGACCTGGAACTCCACCTCATAAGGTGAAGAAGCCCTAGGAAGGACTTTAAAAAATGAAGGCAGAAAGCCCTAGATTCATAGACAATGAGGGAAAGAAACAAAGCCGTAGATACTACACAATTGATGAATTTACCTTTCCAGACTATGACCTCTTCTCCTAAGTTAGTACGCTAGACAGGTCATTGGGACTAAGAATCGCAAGACTAGTAATAGTTTAATAGTCTTGATGAGCATCCTTGTCCTATTCGTATAGGTAGGCATTACAGGTTGATCATTTGAACAACTTCGTTTGCTAGATATGGCCAGATGGTGGAATGATAAACCTGCAGCTGTCGAGTCCTGTTGACCATTCTGAATTGTGTTTTTCTTTCAGTTCTGTGAAGCTGAATGAATTTTAACATGCTACCTTATTCTTTCAGGGCGGGAAGGGTTAATTGATTTGCACGAGCTCCAGTCAGAAGGTCCAATTCTCGCGGGGTTGTTGGGTTCTATATCTCAAAACTGTTCTTTGCTGAATCATTTTATACTACCTGGCCTGTTTCAATTCGTACTTCTTGGGCAGTTAAGGAGAAATGTGAAAAACATAAATTACTCCATCACTGTCAAAAGGGCAGAGACACCCATTGTGGGTGCAACTCAGGGAGTTTTATTATGTAAAATAGAAAGTCTCACTTTGTTATGTTGAATTTACCTGCATAATTTTTGTTTGTTGCAATACCTTTTTTTTTTTTTTTTTTTTTTTTTTTTTTTTTTTTCTGTTTTATGCAATTGTGGTCAATGACTCAATATGGTAGAAAAATGCTTTATGCTAACCATCACTGCTTGATTGTAAGGGACCGGTAATTAACTTTAAAATCCTTTTTTGGGTTTATATATTACCTACCTGAAGTTCTTTCCTTCTCCAATCGGAGCTCTAGATTTGCTCCTTTTTAATGAGCGAACACGTTGCAATCATGAAGTTACTGCTTTGGTTCTGCGATCTCTACCAATCTGATCCATATAAAAAGGAAAATACTAAACCCATGGGTTCCGATTGATCAATGAAATGTGTTTTTAAAAATATTGTGATTTTTAAAAAAAAATATTTAAGAGTGTGAAAGAAGTATATAAAAATAAATAAAAATACCAAATGTCTTTCTCAGTAGATTTTGCCGGGCTACACCCTCGAAAACTCCTTATTGATATTGATGTTTGTCATAACAATGACGCCATTTGATGTTCCATCACACAGATATCGTGAAGATTTGAAAGTTGACGAATATATACTACATTATGGCTGTATAACTAGTTTCAAATCCAGCCAGCCAGATCTTGTCAAACTCATGACAGAAACCAAACAAATCTTGACTATAGCAAAATACATGTGGATGAGGAATGGAGCTATTGACCAAGAAGAAATCAAACTTTTGAGTTTTCCCCCATCTTTTCCCCCCGCTCATGAATGCCCATAAAGAAAAGTAGTGGGCTTTGTAAAGTTGTAGTATTTTTAATTTTTAGGGTAGTGGCAACAGTTTTTCAATTTTATTTTTATAAAATTTATAGGGGAGGTAGAGGGCAGGGTCTCCCCCTCCCCTCCCCTCCATGCAGACGTAAATTAAGATTTATATTTAAAACTAGGTCAAAATAGCAAGAATTTTATTATTTTAAGTAATTTGGGTAAAGTGTGTTTTTCATTTCACTTTAAAAAAAAGTATGATTTCCTTATTTATTGAAATGGTAAGAAGATGTTTGGATAGTGAGGGTGTCCTAAAATCTCATAAAAGGTGTAGGTAGTGAGAAGATTTTTATAGAAATTTTTGTAGGGTTTTGTGAAAGTGGAATGGGCCATTTGGATGAAAAATATGTTGAGAAGACGTTGATGGAGGTTGTAGTAGTGAAAATAATTAAAATGAAAAACAAAATAAACATAAAATGTTAAATAAAAAATCCAACGAGTATATGGCCGATGGATGAACACCCGCTCCACCAATAATCATGGAGACACCAAAACGGTGGCTTGTTGAGGGATGTTTGATTGTACTTTTTAAGATATTTTATTTAAAAAATTGATATAGTTATAAAAAAATTATATAAAAATAAATTTATAAATTGACGTAATTTTATGTTATATATTAGATTTTTTTAATAAACTCTTAAAAAAAATTATTGAACTTAAAATTATTGAGATATATATATTTTTATCAACATTGCGATGCATTTATATTCTGTTAACAACGTCGACTTTCTTGTTAGTAACTAACATGTGCATGGCAAAATGACTACTATGTCCTTCGGTATCGAAAAATTGTTGTAGGCCTTGTTCGGATATCATATCAACTTATTTTATTTTATCTTATTTTATATTTAAATATTATTTAAATATAAATATTTTTTAATTTTAAATTTATAATTTTTTAAAATTTTAAAATAAAATTTATATTAAAAAATTATATTAAAATAATATTTTAATTTAATATTTTATCATTTACCTTTTAAAATTTAATAAAATATCTTATTTAAATTATTTTTCTGTTATTTTTAATTTTTTTTTATATCATCTAAGCATTTAAAATGGAAAGAAAAAATTGGGAAAGATAGCTTTATAATATAAAATTCCCACGAACTTTGTAATTGCGAAAAAAGTCCCAACAAAAAGCGAGATAGAGCGAGCGAGGCGATTGAATGGCCGGAACTACGTTGAGACCGTCGCTGGCGCCGGGCGGGTTGGCCGGGACGAACTTACCGTCTCCCTCTTCTGTCAACTCTTACCGAGTTTCCGCTGTGGTCGAGCGATTGGCCGGGCACACCGTACTCGGAAATCGTAGCGACGCTCTTGAATTCTTCAAACTCTGCTTATCTCTCGCCAGGTTCGTACCGCACGTACTATTTTTTGGTATGCGTATTTAAAGCGAGATATTCCCTGTTTGGGAATTTTTTTTGTTTTATTAGTGCTCGCGAAGCTATAGTCTTAAGTTGAGTAGTAAATAATAATATTTTATGGATTCATTTATATGAGTTTAAGTTTAGTTTAGTTTAAGTTTTTTTGTTGAAATGTATGAAATTAATTTTTTATTTTTTTTTAATGGGAAATTGAAAAAATAGTGTTGTTAGTTTGAGATGAGTTGAGATGGGTCCAATAACCAGACACAATCTTAGTTTCCCTTATTTCTGAACTTGGATTTGCTCTTGGAATCTCATTTTAGCTTTTTGTCGATGGTTTTTTGGGAATCTGGTTTTGAAATACCTATTTTGTTTAAGCTGGTTTTGGTTGCGGAGAAATTATACTTTTTGGTGAATTAGGATATGTTTGTTTATTTTTAGTTTTTCATTTTTCTTAGAAACATAATGCAGGACTGATTCCTTTTGCCTTATAGCTTTTGTGGATGATTTTTTTTTAATAAGGACTGTGGATGGTGTTTGTTTGCTCGAAGTTGATGATTGACTCACACGTGAATGGTTGGGTGTTGGAGTGTAAAATAAAAAACCTCTAACCAATTTAAGTGGTGGTTTGACCTTGTCTCATTCCTGTATGTACATGACGTGGTTGTGTTGGGGAGAGGTGAGCCGTGGGGGTTGAATTTTCAGTAGTTGTGGGTAAATGCCATGATTAGTTTTTCATGATATTAGGAGTGTTATGCTTTGTGGGGTGGAAAATACCAAAGGGTGGCGTAGTGGTCTTGGGGCGAGCCGTATAAATCATATGTTTTGAGTTCGAAACTCCACTTTTTCACTCTTAGGGCCATAGAACTTGGGGAATTTCCAACAATGTGCACTTTTTGGAAATTTTTTTGCCAACGGCATGTGCACCCCCTGGATTAGTTGGAACTTTGTCCCGGGCACCTAATGCCAATAAAAAAAGCTTCATGGTGTGGAAGGGTTGTGAAATTAAGGGGTTTGAATATCTTTTTTTGTAACACCCCGTTCCCATAAGATAGAGATGTTACTAACATACATGACAAAATGCCCGGTAAAGAGACTCATTATTCTGAAATGCCTCATTTATTGAAAAAAAAAAACTTAATTGAAAGGACATAAATCGTCTTGAAACTTGAAACTGAAATAAAGCAAAACATGAGCTAGTCTTAAACAAGACTAGTTATTGAAATGACATAAAAGAAAACTTAATCCTTGTGCAAATGACACTTATTCATCTCTAAGTCTTTATACTAAAACTACTCCTGGCCATCCAGCTCTGCATCATCATAATCACCATGTGGCAATCAACATAGAAGAAAACAAAAAGACAAACAACAAAAATGAGTCGAATATTCAGTAAATAGCACATCATACCGTAAAATATTATTTAGCTAAGCATAAACTTGATTTTTGAAGCCTCACCAAAACTTACATATAACATTCATAGATTCTCATACCATGTCTATACTTCATTAACATGAGCGGAAACATACATAATCATGACAAACATGAAGCGTGAATGCATGAGTAACTTGTTTATCTTGAATTATACTTATTACATGGTGAACCACGCTTGAGTCCATGGCACCATATAACTTGTCATGTAGTGAAACACGCTTGAGTCTGTGTTTCACTTATCTTGTTTCACTTATCTTGCATAACATGGAGTGAAACACGCTAGTGAAACACGCTTGAGTCCGTGTTTCACTTAACTTGCATGGCATGGAGTAAAACACACTTGGGTCCGTGTTTTACTTATCTTGTATAACATGGAGTGAAACACACTTGGGTCCGTGTTTTACCTAACTTGTATAACATGGAGGTGAAACACGCTTGGGTCCGTGTTTCACTTAACTTGCATAACATGAAGTGAAACTCGCTTGAGTCCGTGTTTGACTTAATTTGTGTAACTTGTACATGGTATTTTCTTGTACGTAGTGTAGCATAATATGACATGTCCTAACATGATCTAAACATTTTATAAAATTTCATGGCATGCATGATCTGAGAACTACATGAACATGGTATACATGATCTGGCTATTTATTACATGGCATGCTTGACTTAAGTTATTGCATGAACAATACATGGCATACATGGTCTAAGTACTACATGAATATAGCATACATGATTTGGCTATTTATTACATGGCATGCTTGACTTAAGTTATTGCATGAACAATACATGGCCTACATGGTCTAAGTACTACATGAATATAGCATGCATGATCTGGCCATTTTAATTCATAGCATAATTATCTTAAATTATTATATGATCATATCATGGCTTCCATGTGATTTTAATAACATTCAATCCATCAATCAATAATCCATAATAGCATAACATATATAAGCTTACTTTCATGTAAATCATCGTAATTCATAGAAGTTCGTGAAAGCGATCTAACCTTGACTTGACTCATAGCGCAACGTAGATAACCATCAAAACCATATTATATTATCATACTCAATTATAATATTTACATTAAGCATACATTTATATGATCATACTATTTACCTCTTAGCGCTGCTTCCGAAATCTCACGTCGTAGCTCGTGACCTATACGAGGCACTAGACGTTACTAAGCTTTCTAGAAAACGTGTCGTAGTAATCTAATTACTTTAAATCTTACCATAAAGATAATTTAATAAATATTCAAATATAAAAAGATTATATAAAATAATATTATTCCAAAACTCATATCATATTACTTAATATTCTGTGCAAACGTATAACTTAATAATTTTATAAAAACTATTTAAAGGTTAATTGGAATATGAACTAAGATAATAAGCTGAAACAATATAAAAGAATACTTTAAGGGTATGCTTAAATGAAATATTTTCTATAAAAACAAGTCTATGACTAATATATTTATGTAAGTAAAACAGCCCACTCAAAACACTAAAACAGTTCCTTGTGAAACACCATCAACTCACATTAAACAGTATGCTAATTATAAAATCAACCTACTTAAAATAATAAATATTTTCTGAAAATAGAATCAGTAAAACGAGCCTACCCAAATTAAACAAGTCTAGTTAAAAACTAAGTCTAATAGGCTTATTAAAAAAAACTAGGCCCAACACCCTTAAAAGAAAACTCTTGGTCAAAAGGCTTAGAGCCCAAAGGCCATTGTAATAAAAGAATCTGGTTACGTTCAGGAGGGTATAAGCTAAGGGTCAAAGGGCTTAGAAGTAATTATGGAAGCAATGAAGGGGCTTTTTGGGAAGTTTGGAACAAAACAATTAAAATGAAGGACAAAACTTACGGGAGTGGCTCACATACATAACACTGGAAGTCTGGAACCAAACAGAAAAAAAGAAAACAAAGGCCGTGCGATGCTTACGAAGAGGAAACTGAGGCAACGATGGCTCGGGTTGGCTGGGAGTGACCGGCGACGCTACTGGCCTTCTCGGAAAGGTGGTGCGATACGCGAGAGAGAGAGAGAGAGAGAGAGAGAGAGAGAGAGAATCTGTCAAACCAAAACAAAGAATGGAGGGAGAGAGAAGATTCTGGCGTGGGCTTACCGAAAAGGAGTGGCTTCATCGGGGATGAACTGGCCGGCGATTTCTGTGGCTAATGGTGGTTCTTTGGCGTCCTAGGGGTGGTAGGCTGAGGGTGCAGGAAAAACAGGCCTTAAGCGTGAGTTTTCTCCAACCCGTGTAAACCAGATTTTTGTGTGAAGAGTCTGAGTGTATTGTGGGATTTTATGAAGAAAGGGTTTCTTATTTATGTGGGTCTTCAGGAGTTTAGATAGGATTTGATTTGAGTGTTGTTATGATCTAAGAATCTTTTCAAAAAATTTTAAACCTATCCGATAATAACAGAGAATATAAGATAAAGGAAACCACCTTTAAAAACTCTAATTAATCTGGTTTATTATCTCATCTAACAAATAAATAATTATAAGCATCTGATAAAAATATAAGTAAATAATAAAATGAATAAATAAAATAAATAGATTCTAACTGAATTAATCTAAGGTCCTATTCTAAGTTCGTATGTTACATTTTTATAAAATTTTTAGGTTGTAGTTTCGAATTCTTGCTGTCTACTTGGGTTTACAATGGGCATATACTTCCACTTAGGCCTCATTAGGAAGTTAGACTTAACTGAGATCAACTCTGTTCAGTCTAATTATAAGTTGAGTCTAACAACCAAACACCTAACTTGTAAATTACTAAACTCATCTTAACTCAAAACCTCTTTACACGTGGGGCCCATTACTTTTTTCAACTCAAAAACCCTTTATATGTGGGACCACAACCTTTTTCAACTTTTCTTAAATACATCTAAACTCATCTTAACATCCAAACATATTTAAACTCATCTTAGGTGGGCCTCACAAAACTCATTCCACCATCTCAACTCACTATTATTTATAAAGAACTCAACTCATTTCAACTAAACTCAACATCCAAACAGGGTCTTAGTTAAATGATTGAAGATCTTCACTCTCATATCATCAAGTGGTTTGGGGGTTGGTAGGGGCGGCAATATGTGACACAATCTGTGAACCCAATATGAATGTGATACGAAATTAGCGGGTTTGAGTTTAATATAAATGAGTTTGGATAAAAAACGGGTTGACCCGTTAAGACATGATTAATAAAAAGGTTAATAATAGGTCAACCCGTATAACTTGTTAAAATTTTATTTCAAAATTACAACATACCTTTTTAACTGTAAAAACTAAAAAACCTTAACATTATCACCCATCTCTAACTCTCACGCGGCCGCCCCCCCCCCCCCCCCCCAAACTGCCTCTTTGACTCTCCCTGAGTCTCTCTCTCTCTCTCTCTCTCTCGGTCTCTATCATTTTCTCTATCATCTCCTTCGTCTCCACTGGCCCCAACTATCTCACTCCATCATGGGTATTGCCATAGAAGCAGCAAAAATCATCTGCCTCACTATCATCTGTCTCTATCTTTGTCACTAGTCTCTCTCTCTCTCTCTCTGGTATGTCGTCTATCTCGCTGTCATTTGTCTCTCTATTTCTATCCTCTGTCTACTTATGTTTTTTACATTTTTATTTTTTGGAATATGCTTATGTTTATTATTTTTAAATTGTAATATTGGTCAATATGTTTATGTTTTTTTGTGTTGTTTATTGTTGGGATTGTAATATTGTACTTTTTGATATGTTTATATTTGTTATTGTTGGATTTTTAATATTGGTTTTATTATAGGTTAAAATCTGAAAACATATTGATATTTTTTTGTTAGTAGGTAGTTTACTAGTAAATATTGATTTGAACTTTCATGTGAAATTATATTAATTAGATCAAATGGGTTATGTGGGTCAATTCAACCTATTTATATAAAACGGGTTGAAATGGGTCGTGTTGTGTTGACCTATTTCTAATTAATTATTAAACGGGTTATGTGGATTGTGTCGTGCCCCGTTTATTTAAATGGGCAGTGTTAGGGTTTGAAGTTCTAACCCATTTAACTAAATGGGTCGTGTTCAAGTTGACTCATATAGTCCAATGTCTATGGCTTGACACAACACAAATACGACTTGTGAACACGAGTTGCTACCCTTAGGGGTTGGAAACTTGTTTATGTTTAACAAAGCATTTTTGGGGTAATGGTGGTGTTCTGTTAGGGGAGGTAGGATGATAGTGTTCTGAGGAGGCTAGTAGGTCTTTTGAAGTATGGATGTGTAAAAGCATTCGGAGGGGCTGGGGTGTTTTCTCTCGATTTCTTAATTTTTTTATGATTTGTTAAATTTGAGGTGGAAGCTAGGTAAAGGAGAGATAACCCCCCCCCCCCCCCCCACCCTTCTTAAATTTTTTTTATTTATCAAATGTTGATTTTATGAAAAGCACCAAGTAGTGCAGCCCAAGTACACAATTGTATAAAAAAGAAAGCACCTGACAAGGTAGAAGAGGGAAAACAAAGAGACATAAAACCAATATAATTAGACAGCCCCAAACTATTATGAGCCGAGATTTAGACATGAAGAGTTTTTAGCATTATGGATGTAACTTCATCCACCTTCTTAATATCGAGTATTCTGTTCATTCCACACCCACCAATGTAATGAAGCCAATGACCCTATAATCCTTTGGGAGCATTGTCTAATTGATACTGAGAAGCTGGAAGACTAAGGTCCAAATCGTTCTAGCAACTTCGTAGTGCAACAAAAAATGACCAATTGTTTCCCCATGCTTCTTGCACATGCAACATCAATCCATTACCAAGATCTTATTATCAAAAGGAAAAAAATCAATCCATTACGAAGATCCTCCTCATGTTATCCATTGTTAGGACCTTCCTTAATGCAATTGTCCATACAAAGAATGTCACTTGCGATCGTTCTGCCCAATGCCTTTCCAAGGAGAAAGGAGTGCGCGAGTGCATGCAGAGCGCAATGCATGATAAAAATTTCCTTTTTTGTAAAAAACCTAGTGCATCTTGTCCTCTTCACCACTTCTAAACCTAGTAGAGTTTTACAAGGTTGAAGAAAGAGGAAAACAACTCAAACTTCCAATCTTGTGCTAATTGAGTAAAAGTGATATTTCATTGTATATTGTTGTTGGAAAGGTTCTAGGAGCTTGCCACAGAGGCCTCCTTATAGCAGGAAAGTTTGGATAACCCTATAAAAACATCCTTCAAGGTTTTATTTCCTCACTAAACATTAGCAGGCTGCACTATTGACAATAGTCAACACATTGTCTTTTTTGTTTCCATATTCAATTATGTGGTCCATAAGACTGGGCAATGAGGGCCCGTCCGTGTGCCCCACTCGGCCAGCATGGTATATTGAGTGGACAATCCAGCTGGCTTGATAGGCGGGTGGGGTGGGTAAATATTTTTTTTATTAAATTGGGGCGGGAGCAATTAGAATTAGGGGTGTAAGGAGTTCAGTCCGGACCGAAGTTGAGATCAGTCGGTCTTAGTCCCACAAATTGTGGATTGAAGAAATTCGGTCCGATTCCAGAGTATATAAATTTTGGAGCGGACTGGACTGAATCCCTATATATATTTTAAAAATATTTTTAATAATTTAATATATTATTTTTATAATGTAATTATTAAGTTAATGATTTAAATTTTATCTAATTTATTATCATTGATCATATAAAATATAAAATAATATATGCTATCAATTAATAATAAATCATGTGATAATTTATTTCATTATATGTAAATAGTTAATACATCATACATTCCTAGATATTCTACTATTTACACTTAATATTAAAGTAATTAGATAATTTTTTTAAATACCTAAGTTGCAAGCAAGCATGAATAATCTATGTACAATGAAATTATTTGATATTCATTAACCATATATAAAATATATGACATTATTAATAATTATGCATACTAAAGAGTAAAATCTAAGTTAGTAAGTATTAACTATCAACATAAATATTTTTTTAATGAGTTAGTTACATAATCAACATTAATAATTTACTTAATTTTTAATTTTAGTAATTTAAATAATTTTTTAATTAATTTATTTATCATTTTCCCGGACCGGACTGATTTACACTTTTAGGTAGAATATCCACTCGCCTGCCTGCTTGACCTATAAATAAAAAGTTATAATTTCTAACCCTAATTTTCCTACCTCTCCACATCTCACCCCTCTCTCTTCGTCTTATTCTTCTTCTCCCTGCCTCTCACACATCCCTATTCTCTTCTTCTTAGTTTTTTTGATGAATAAACAAAATTTTATTAATCAAAACTGGATGGCAGAAGCCAGTATTACAAACAAGGCAAGATGCCCTAACTAGGTAGGTACAAAAGAGACTAGAAACTCTTGAAGGGCCAAGCCATTGAAGTCAACAGCAATAGCCCAACTACAAAGAGTTTTAAAAAATAAAGCTTTAAGGTCCTCTATCGATCTCGCCTGATCTTCAAAAGTTCTTCCGTTGCGCTCCTGCCACAAACACCACATAATACAAAGAGGGATCATCTTCCAAATTGCTTTTATAGGTTTCGGACCTCTTAAACTTGCCCAGCAGGCCAAAGTTTCCTCCACTGTTTTTGGCATGGCCCATGCCATATCCAATCGACCAAAGACTTCATTCCAGAGCCTCCTTGCTATATCACAGTGCAAAAGAAGATGATCCACCGACTCTCCAGCTCCTTTGCACATGCAACACCAGTCTGTAATAATAATCCTCATTTTTCTCAAATTGTCCGTAGTGAGAATCTTTCCGAGGGAGGCCGTCCAGACAAAAAAAGACACTTTGGGTGGTGCCTTGTTACTCCATATTTTTTTCCAAGGGAACTGAGAAGAAGGCTCTTGAGTGAGGGCCTTATAGTATGATCACACGGTGAAAATACCTTTGGCTGCAGGGGTCCACCAAAGTGCATCCTCTGGTTGTCTGTTTGGTCTGACAGAGTAGATAAGGCTGTAAAACTCTTCAAAACAGTTCAATTCCCAGTCTTGTGCCCTTCTACTGAAATTAACATTCCAAGAGAGTTGTCCCTCCACTTCCTCCATCACTTCCTCTATTGAGACATCCTTGGTAATTGTCAACTGATAGAGCAAAGGGAACGCATCTTTTAGAGCCCGATCCCCACACCAGACATCGGTCCAAAATTTTATTCTCGAACCCGTTCCCAGTTGAAACTTAATACTACGGCTAAAACCCACCCACCCTCTTCTAATCTGTTTCCATAAACCTACTCCGAATGCCCCACTCACTTCTCTGGTACTCCAACCCCCCCATGTTCCCCCATACTTCTTCTCAATCAACTGTTTCCACATTGATTCCGGTTCCCTGGGAAATCTCCATAACCATTTTTCTAATAATGCGCGATTGAACACCCTTAGTTTTCTAACTCCCAAACCTCCCCCCTGGATAGGACGGCAAACCTGTTCCCACTTAACTAGGTGAAATTTAAACTCTTCCCCCAAGCCTCCCCACAAAAAGTCACGTTGAAGCTTCTCAATACGACCCGCCACACTAGCAGGTATGGGAAAAAGAGATAGAAAATAAGTAGGTAAATTAGAGAGTGTACTCTTAATCAGCGTAGTCCTCCCGCCTTTCGACAAATACATTCTCTTCCACCCCGCCAACCGCCGCTCGAATTTCTCAATCACAGTATCCCAAACCGAGGGGGCCCTCGAGACACTTCCCAGCGGGAGTCCCAAATATGTCATTGGGAATGCGGTGATCTTGCAACCCAGCGTACTAGCTAACTGTCTAATGTTGGGAACAGTCCCAATTGGCACCAATTCAGATTTATCCAAATTTACCTTCAAACCGGATACAGCCTCGAAACAGAAAAGAAGGGCCTTCAGGACTCGCATCTGATCATGCTTAGCTTCACACAAAATCAGGGTGTCATCAGCAGACAGTAAATGGGAGATACCTATGTAACCCTTGTCCGGGGTACCTGTCGCGAAACCAGCTAGAAAACCATTATCAACCATTGATGAGAGCATCCTACTTAAGGCCTCCATAACTATAACAAACAGCAAAGGTGACAAGGGGTCCCTTTGTCTCAGCCCACGTGAATTCTTGAAGAAACCCACGGAGGCTCCATTGACTAAAACCGAGAACTTTGCCGAAGATATGCACCACCGGATCCACTTCCTCCATCTATCCCCAAAACCACATCTCCTAAGCATATGAAGGAGGAAATCCCAGTTAACATGATCATAAGCTTTTTCCATGTCAAGTTTACACATTATCCCTGTGTTCCCGGCTTTTAATCTGCTGTCAAGACATTCATTAGCAATTAATACCGCATCTAAAATCTGTCTGCCCTTTACGAAAGCATTCTGGGGTTGTGTGACGATCTTCCCCATCACCTCAGTTAATCTGTTCGCTAAGACTTTGGAAATGATCTTGTACACCCCATTAACCAAACTGATAGGCCTGAAATCCTTAATCTCCGTAGCCCCAGGCTTCTTAGGGATCAAAGCAAGGAAAGTGTTGTTGAGGCTTTTTTCAAATTTTCCAACCCTGAAAAATTCCTGGAAAACCTGCATGAGATCCTCCTTTACCACTTCCCAACACTTTTGAAAAAAGCCCATGGAAAAACCATCTGGTCCTGGTGCCTTATCCTTTGCCATTTTTCTGACTACTCCATGAACCTCCAGTTCATCAAACTCCCTCTCCAATCTCTCCACATCGCCCATTCCGATGGAATCAAAGATCATCCCATTCAATGGCGGCCTCCATCCCTCCTGTTCCGTTAGTAAGTTCTCATAAAAATCAATGATATGGTTATGAATTACCTGCTCGTCTCTGCAATCTCTCCCATTAACTTTCAGCATCTCAATGTTGTTATTTCTTCGATGCGAATTTGCAATTCTATGGAAAAAACTTGTGCTTCTATCCCCCTCCCGCAACCATAAAGCCCTGGACTTTTGCCGCCAAGACATTTCTTCTAAGGATATCAGTCTCTCAATCTCCGCCTCCAACTAAGTCTTCCGGTCCTGGTCTAGCTGGGAAAGTGGTTGTAATACTTGCCTCCTCTCAATCTCTTGAAGTTCCCCCAACTTTAATTTTTTACTTTCCCCAACGTTACCAAAAGTCTCCACATTCCACTCCTGTAGATCTCGTTTAAGAGCTTTCAACTTACGCGCAAAAATGAAGCTGGGGGTACCTTGGAACTGATACGAAGACCACCATTGTTTGACCCTATCCACAAAACCATCCGCTTTCAGCCACATATTCTCGAATTTGAACGGGCGCTGCCCTTTCCGAATACCTCCACAATTCAACAAAATAGGCCAATGATCCGAGCCGATACGAGGCATGCGCTTTTGCCATACCTCCGGAAAATGGCTTTCCCACTCCGGTGAAATTAAGAACCGATCCAATCTTGACCACGACTGATTATTAGACCAAGTCGTAACACCCCCGGCAAGTGGCAAATCCAGCACGTTCAGATCTGAAATGAGCTCCGAAAAACCTTCCATAGCCCTCCGCGCTCTACTGCAACCAGAAAATTCACTTGAGAATCTTACCACATTGAAGTCACCCCCGATACACAAGGGGATTTCCCACCAACTATGGATACCGGCCAGTTCTTCCCACAGCACTCTTCTTTCAGAATCTGGATTAGGGGCGTAAACCCCTACAAAAGCCCACAAAAAGTTATCTGAAACACTCTTAAAGGAGCATGCAACCGAGAAACGTCCCACTACATCCTCCATTTTTTCCACCATCCGCCTATCCCACATCACTACCACTCCTCCCGACGCTCCATTGGAAGCCAAGTAAGCCCAGTCGATATGCACACCACTCCATAAGCTTCGAACCAATCTTCTATCAATCGTTTTTAGTTTCGTTTCTTGTAGACACACAATGTCTGCTTTCCAATCCCGCAACAAGTTTCTTATCCGGAGCCTCTTATTTATGTCGTTTAGCCCCCGGACATTCCATGATATGATCTTTGGCTTCATTGAGAAACGGCCAGCCCCTTCCCCTTTGACTTTCCCCTACTCGCACTACCCTCCATATTCATGGACCACGTCAATCTTTTGAGTTCCCTATGTTTCTTCGCTTCACCCTTACTTTTTTGATTATGCCCCGCTTCAATCGCTGTGAAGAGCGCCAAGAATTGCTCCTCATACCCATCACAATCAATACCCACGAATTTCTGAATCTCTTTTACCTTATGAAAGACCTAGTCTGAAACATTGGGTTGAGTTGGAAGACATAGACTCAACGGAACTGGATCCTCATAACTACTAACCTGGTTTCCTTGAGATTCACTATCCAAAACAATGTCATCCAGTCCCAACTGTCCACACACGTCAGGAAAAACTAGCCCATCTTCCTCAGAGAAAATAGCTACCTCTAAACCGTTCCCCTTTACTTCATCCATCTGAAACTCGGCCTGCTCTAACTGAATATCCTTCAACAGATTGACTGAAACAGGATCAGCCCCTTCAACGCACACCTTCGATTGAGGGATCTGCTCCATGGGCTCTGAATACCCCATAGTGTCCAAGATAGTGTCGGGATTCTCGCCGGAAATATCTGTCCCTACCACCGTTGCCGGAACAATCTCCTGATCCCTTACCGTCGGTATCGGGGACATGGGTGTCTCCAAAACTGGATCTACCTGCCCCGCCTCGCATTCGGACTCAAAAGGGGCGACAGTTTGCTCGCCGGCGTTCTCTGTCCCCGCCACCGTTTCCGGTTTACTCGCCCTGTCTCGGTTGTATCTCGTAGGTATGGGTCTCCGAAACGGAGCCTAGACGACCCGAAACTCTTTCGGGGGTCAGATGACCTGGGTTTGGGCCTGGTTGAAACCAGGCTAATAGCCCAGGCCCTTCATCTAAGAGGCCAGCCCCTTCCGTTGACGAGCCCATACCCAACTGCAAAGGCTGGGCCTTATTCTGCAGTCCCAACCCGAGTCCGTCCTTAACGCCCGACAAATTCACTTCGAATTCATTCCGGGTTAAAAGGCCAACCCCTTCCTTTGACGGGCCCATGCACAACTGCAAAGGCTGGGCCTTATTCTGCAGTCCCAACCCGAGTCCATCCTTAACTCCCACGGAATTCATATTGAGTGAAGCAGATGCTCCCTCACGTGACCCTCCTGTTTTAATAAATGAAGACCCATTCGCGCCACCATTAAAAACCTCCCCTCTGACATTTTCCTCTCTCAGCCCCACATATCTTTGCAAATCCTCCATTTCTATCTGCAATTTCCTTACTTGAGCCTGCAACTCCAGCACCCGTCTACTACTTTCCCACGCCGACTGACCACCTCGAAACCTGCTACCTTCATCACGCCGTAAACTCTGTTGCGTCCGGCGCCATACCACCGTTTCCCCTCCAGTTCTCCTCGGCGCATGAAATTCCTCCGTCGACTTCAGGGCCTCCGCATAAGTTCGGTTGCTGATCTTCGGCCCCTTCCTCTCGTCGCTTCCCCTTCCTCCTGCCACCTGACCGAGAGCAACACCCCTGGCCTGAGCAATCTCCCCTGAAATCTCTTTCAACTTACGCCAACCCCATCCCTCTTTACCTTCTGGAAAACAGAGCAAACATCTTCTACCCTCCTGATCATACTCAGCTACCAATAGAAACCTCCCTCTCCTATTTTCACATCGTTGGCTAACAAAGCTTCGGTAGCCTTCCCTGACCACTGAATACACATCCTGCTTCCCCCTCCTCAGACAATCTTCCAACACCCTCACAAGCCAGAGAAGTGTGTTCCGACATACCACCACCTTATTTTTCACTTTCCAACCCTGCTCTGAGATAAGGAAATGCTCACCCTCTTTCGAGATCCTTATAATTTTTTACTCGATTACTAAATCTCTAAACCGAGCCATGTATAAAATCTCTAACTCGATTACTAAAAACTCAAAGAAGTGCATATTATCAATCCCTCCATCACAATAGATGTACTTAGGAACCCAGATCCTTCTGAGCAATGCCAATGACAGAGGCTAAACTTGGGAAAGATGAAACAGAATATAAACTTGTGTGCATACTTAATACTTATACTAACATAAACATGTAACATGCACTAAGCATAACGCATTAAACTTGTCTTTCCCTTTCTTTAATGACCGGCATACCTTAACCCCCCCGTGTGCAGGATTGTGCACCGGTTTCACTACCTGTGGCCACAAGGGGAACTGCTTAACTTATCATAACATACGATGATGGACCACGCTTAGGTCCATGGCTTTCACATCCACCTATAATTGCATTGGTACCATGTATCTCTTATGGCCATTCTTAAAGCTTATTTCATAACTCGTCTTTTATCTTTCTTACCACATGCATTACCACGATGCATGTAAAACACATAATAACATAGCTCATTGTAGTCATAAATGAAAACATATCATGATGCATGTAAAACGCATAAACGCATAGTAACATGACATTAAACTCACTTAATCATATCATAACTTGGTACGTAAAAATGAGCTTTCAATAAAGGGCCAAAAAAAAAAAAAAAAGAAGAAGAAGAAGTAGAAGAAGATGTGTGACATTGAAGGGCATGATCATATTACTTTTATAATTCTGTATCTGAAACTAAAACTCAAAGATCTAGATGTTGGCTATCATGAAGGACATATCAGAAGCATTGGACAATACACCCATCAAGAGGATTGCACCCCCTTTTGTCATTTAGGACTTCAACCGCTGGGTCGAGAACAAAATAACAAAATTATATGTCAAACGCTTCTCAAACACCGCAAAAATCAAGAATTTTTCATTTCCTCTAACAGTACAAGCTAGAGCATTAGAGACACAGAAAAAGAATATTTGCAGAAACTCCTTCCTCTTAACTTTCCGTCGAAAACTAACTGAGTTGTATTGTCTTAGAACCTTAGGTATAAAAGGTTGTACCGCAGGGTACAAGATGTAAAATCAATAAACCAAAATGGCGTATAAAATATTCTGTCCATTTGGTATTATTCTTGAAGATAAAGGGTCGCCGATTTGTTCGTCTTCTGAGGCTACTTTGGATTTCGGTTTGGGTCTCTGTTTCAGTTTAGGTCTCTCAGATATGTTGGGTCCTTATAAATGAAAACTAAATAATGAAATCAAAGGTGAAAACAAAAGAAAGGATGCATTGATTGACAGATTAAAACAAAAAAAAAAAAAAAGTGCGTACGATTGTTTCTGGGCGGGGAGTGATGCGGAGACGGGCTTCGAGCTCAGGGTTGCGAGAGTTGGTGAGCTGCATCACGGCGTAACCAATAATCCCGGGGACGACGCCGCATATGGTGGCGAACGTAACGAAGAAGGGCTTCGACTCCTTTGTCCTCCTCACCGGCCACCTCCATGTCTCGCTCTTCTCCCACAGTATCGACTCTTCTCTTCTCTGCCCTTCAGTGCTGAAGGACCTGACAATACCATTCTACCGTCTAAGTTTGGGTAGACTCAGATATTCTTATAATAATTCACTTTTTTTTTTTAATCTATTATCTATTATTTTTCATTATTATGTAATATTTTATTATTATTTATCAGATACTTTTTATTATTATACATAACTCTTCTCAACACTTCTCACTATCCAAACCTACAATATTATCAAGGCTCAATAGAATCCATGGGCCTTTTAAGGGCAGGTTTAGCAACCAGAATGAGATAAAAAAATTTTATTTTATCTCATCTAATTATAATTTTTTTAAATTTTTACACAAAGTATAATAAACAATTTATTTTTTTCAAATCTTAATTCAATATTTTCAAATCTCAAAATAATAATAATATTAAAAAATAATATTTTAAACTTTTGTCTTATATTTTGTTAAGGACGTGTTTCACACCACCAAATGCACGAACACCTACAAGGAATAAGAGAATGACATTGAGTGCTCGATGGATCTCTGATGCTCAAGTTAGAGAAGTAGTCTTAGTATAAGTATATGAATAACCGAATTGAATTACAAAATTACCTCTAAGTGTTATTTATAAGGGCGTAGAGTCGTGAAGATAATCATCCTCCTTAGATATATCATCATAGTTCTCCTTATTAATTGGAGTAATCTCATCCTACTAATCCAGAGGTGTTATCTAACAATTATTCCGTGTATTAGTAAGATTCTTGGAACCTGTCATGGACTATTAGGCCTTTAGTATAACGGGCTTATAAGTACTAAATATTCCTTCCAACCATAAATAGATTTTAGAAAAAGTAAGCTTACAATTCGATATAATTTTATATAAAATTTTAGATTTACTTTCTAATAAAAAATAACTTTACAAGAATCCAAATTCCAAAAATCCTGAAAGATTACCTCTATTAGATGGACTAATGAGAATGACATATGCCCATGGGCAATCCGATTCCCATCTCCAAGAATCCTAAAAGATTACCTCTATCTAAACTAGATGCATTTACCTATTTTGCATGTTTTTATTTCTATGTGTTAAGGACGTATTTTACAACTTCTCACACACAATTACCTGCAATCAAAGAGGTGTGTGATTTGGGGGTTTGGAAGAATGCCTTCACTGCCTAAGTCAGTAATAATAACAAGGAATCTCTCTTTAGCCAAAGAATTAGATGTGTTCTATTGTCATACTTGGGTGGTATAAATAGAGCCCACGATCTTTCTATTGATAATCGATAACTATCTCATATATTATTCAAAATTCAAATCTTGGGATGTTGAGGGTTTAGCCTATCCTAAATAAATTGATGGCTCCTCTCATCCGAAGCTCTCGGGCTATTATTCTTTTAGTATTTGAGACAGACTGGGCTCTCCACTGATTGGATTATTGGGTTGAGCTGTAATTCAGGCATGTGGTATGGCCTAAAGGGTCTTGGGGATATTAAGCCCCTTCCACTATGTATAGACTTTAAAATATTATATAATTTATAAATGACTTCTTTGTGTCAGCCCATTCAATCAAAAATGTATTTTTTTGTTGTATAAGGATTAACATAATATATATTAGAAAATAAGATTTAGCACAAAATTAATGAGAAAAAACCAATTTAGCCAACATGCATAGTGAATCTCCAATTGTCCAAAACAAAAGTGTTCTTTATTTATTTATTTATTTTTATTTTAGAAATGGGTCTTTAAATGGTCCATAATTACGTGATGAGTTTTGGAAGAAGAATGATTTGAGTTAATGATTTGAGTTACTAGAATTATGGTCTATGGCCCAACTTGGTTGTTAAAAAGTCCATGTTTAATTTCATGTCGTCCAAATCTCTTATTTCTAAGGAAACAATTGTTTCCAGTCGAGGGTGGCCGAGTTAGGTCAAATCATGCACCACGATATGAAATTTAGTGGGTTGTACATCTAAGCTTGGTCAAAGAAGGCATGTAACATAGTTCGGGAAATAAATGAAGACCCACTTGTCGTGAATCCTCCAATGATTAGGTCAAATACTAGAGTCAAGTGTTACTCATAAATGGGGTTAAAGTTACTAATTGCATTGTATTTTCTATTTCTTTTTTGTTTGTAGTTCAATATTGGCTGAGCCCTTCTGAGTTGCTTGCATAATGGTGCATATATAATCAATTCTGTGTCGAAAGATACCTCTTGTGGAAAGTATGGTTGGGCCGATTGTAACCTAGCTAAACCCGTCTCGCTTGCTCAAATGGCCAACTCATGATTAAAAATGACTAGTAGATACGATCGATGGAGTAGGCAGATTAAAAATGAACATATGAACAAGTGGTTAGGTGGCGGGTGGGATACCCACTTGTTCAGTAATAATATGCATGCCCACATCCACTATACATCCATATAAATAGAAAGCTGAGACCCAAATCACTTAAGCCTTAAGCCACACTTGCACTTATCTTCTTCTTCTTTGTTCTTCTTCCCCATTTATTCTTCTTCATTCTATTTCTCTTCTTGTTTCTTCTTCTATCTCAAAGACCTATACCTTGAGGTGTAAAGGTCTGTAAGACAAAGATCCTTGGTCATGGTCATGAATTTCTTGAGGAAGGTTGTAACACCCCGTCCCTTTAGGGCTTGTAAAGCTAGAGGAACTAGATTTCATCAACCTTAAAATATTACATTTTTGCATTAGGTATAAAAGATTCCATAATATGTAATAAAGAAAGTTAGAGTACTTGATTACAAATAAAATCTCTAAAAAATACATTGTTAGAAGCACTTATTAATAGAAATATAAAAATAAGTTGTGTGCTACAAATTCATTAAAACCAAAGCCTTTCTCGGTACCTCAAGCCTTATTGTCATTGTCATCCCCTGGATAGCATCCTCACCCTCAACATCCTTGTAAACTTCCTTACCCATAGTGGGAAAGACATAAAAATAAACTAAAACGAGTCGAATACTTAGTAAGAATCACATCATGCAGTATACATAATATCATCTTAGTGTTTTTAGTTGACAATAAAGTTCTTGAGAAAAATATTTCCTTACAACATACATAAACACTTGCTTCCAAGCATTAAAGAAACATTCATTTCCTTAACCTCAAAGAATGAACATTCATTTTCTTAACTTCATCCTTAATGGTTGTTTGACACTATTAATCCCATTTGTTAAAATTAGCGACCCTTACAGTCAATGGTTCTTTTTGTGGCTACTAAATATGAACCTAGCATCCTTAAAAATGGGTCATCGTTGGGTGCACCTCTAGTGATGCATTCCAATGATGCAATCCATCCCAACCTCATGGTACCATCTTCATTGTCATATGGCCCAATTAAAAACCTCATCAAACTCATGCAATCATATCTTCTTTGTTTTTTTCCTTTCCTACCTTACCTTGCATTTTATTCTTTAAAATACATAGTCATACTACATAATATTCAGTCACATCATCATTCATTTTGTTATAAAATCATATGAAACTTCCTTCATCATAAATTGGGTTCATGAAAAGGGGCTTCCAACAAAGGCTTTTCCGCATGTGCGCACACACATACACACATATTTATCTTTATAAACAATTAATACGTATATACAGTGATAAAAGAGACCTTAGAATTTACATAAAGCAATATGTAGAAAAACATAACTATAGTCACTTACCTTGGTCCTGTATAATTAAGCTAATAGTGCGTGTCTCCAAGCTTTAAACCAAATCTATAACATTTAGACAATGGAATAAACATTCTTTACCTTAAACAGTACAGGAAATATGCATAATGCACTAGACCTAAGGGTATCTTGTGACATTTAAGTTCCTTGGGCTACAACTCTTTCCTCGCCTAATTTGCTCTCCCAACACTTTGCTTTCCTAACACATTGCTCGCTTAATATTGCTCTTGTAACACCTTGCTTACCTACCAATTGCTTGCTTAATTTCTTGCTCGCCTAATATCTTGCTTGCCTAACACGTTTCTCACTTAACACTTTGCTCACTTTTTCTTGCTTAACTCTCCCCTCACCTTTCCTTGACCAGCTCTTTCCTCAGTTTTAACTCAAAATTTAACCACCACTAAAAAATTGTAAACATCAGTTACCTACTCATGTAAATCCACTCCTACGCACAGTCTTACAGTGACTTGCCTCACTTCACTCCGCTTCCCAAATGTCTAATATCATATCCTAAAGTCTGACCAATAATCAACATGTGAAGGGAGGGAAGTAGTATGAATTTGTGAGTATAGAGAAACAACTTACTAAGGTGGTGTGTGTAGATGTGGGGTGATGGTGTGGTGGCTTTCTTTCCTATTCTAGTGATTGGACGATGATTGGAAAAACCTAAAGGCACGTCGACAAGGTGGTTCAGTACGGTAGTGGTGTCGCTGGTGCGTTAGGATAGTCCTGTTGATGGATAAGTACTATAATAAGGAAGCACTTAAGTCTTCGATGATTAATTTATGGAAACCGATGTGTAGAGTGTCTTTTACAGATGTGGGATATGATGTCTTTATAGTTATTTTCACTGCCAAGGAGGATAAAGAGAAAGTTTGGCATCACATCCATTGGTCTTTTGATAAGAATTTGGTTATTCTATAGGAATTTGATGGTGATTTACAACCATCAAAGATAAGAATGTCTTATGCTCTTTTCTGTATTCGCATCTATGATTTACCTTTCCACAATATGTCTGGAAGAGTTGGTTGTTTAATTGGACAATCTATTGGGGAAGTGGAGTTTGTGGATGTACCAGAGGATGATGTTTGCTAGGGTGAATATCTGAGTATTCAAGTGAAGATTAATGTTCTTGAACCTCTTTTGAGAGGGAAACCCATAAATATTGGTGGCTTGGAACTCGTTTGGGTGAGTTTTAAATATGAAAAGCTTCCAAATATCTGCTATTGTTGTGGTTGTCTGGAGCATAATGAAAAAGATTACTGACTTCATAAACAAAATTTACAGTCAGACAGTCGACATCAATTTGGGCTTTGGATTTGTGCTTCATAATTAAATTAGCAACAATCTCACCACCCCCTCTGTAGAAGCAATCTGTAAGAGACTTACAAGAGTCTAGTCCAATTATTCATTGAGATAATGTAGCCTTATCGGTGCTGGAGATGGTGATGACTTCTAATTCTGGAAGTTCACATTTACCAGAACGGTTACTTTTAGATACGAAGAAGGTGGGGGAGGTTATGACGATTAACAGCGAGAATATTCAAATAAAGCATAAGGGCCTTCTGCAGCCTTCCACTAGGTCACTACACTTTGGTTGCATATTACAATCCCAAGTCACTGCTTGAAGAGGGTCCATCTACAAAATTAACTAGTTGTCTAGGTCTATTATCCCCAATAAACACTTTTAATGAAGCTCTTGGCTATCCGATAAATATGAAAATGCTCGTGGTCTTTCCAATGAACATGATGATGCTCTCGGTCTCTCTTGACGGCGGTCTCCGAGTAAAGGGAAATGGGTCTCAATTTTACCAAATAGGGGTGTGGGTTTGAAGATTTCTAATGTTGTGTCTAAGATTTCTGGTGGGACTAAACCCTCTTGAAAGCATCAGAAATAGAATCCCAATGGTGGAGGTGACTAAGCTTCACCTTGTCATTCTCGTTCCCCCTTTACCACATTTGCATTCTCCTTGCGTCCCGGTTTTCTCACTCTTCCCCACATGACTCCTCCTTCTTTCTACCACCTTTCTTGTTCTCACCCTCAATGGCTTCCAAGAAGACTGTTGTGGTTTTCGAGGTCCCTGGGCCACGGGAAGGGGCCATCAACAAAGTGGGTTTTGCCTCGCATGTTGCCCTCTTCTCCAGCATGTTTTCATGCAGGCTAATGCCACCCTTTCCTCACCCCATTCAAGATGTGCTAGACTGTATCGAGCTGGCGCCCTCCCAGATTCACCCAAATCCCTAGAGGGTTCTGATGTGCTATTGCATTCTATGGCGATGTGCCTTACTAATTTTGAATTAGAGCGTTGACCTGACTGACCCATAACCTTATAAGGCGTGAGGGGAACCTTTACAACTTTAGGGAGATGCATGCCCTTATTGTCCTTGAATCGCGATGTCGCATGGTCAAGGCTGGACTACCAAGTTTTTCTATGTGTTGGGCTAAGGGTGGGAATTTCCTGTCGGGTAGGTGACAAGAGGGGAGTTCCCTATCTAGACCATATAGGGGGTGGTTGTTTGAGCTGTAAAATTGCATGTTTTAGCTATTTAAAACCAATGTATTTTAACTGCTTCGTGACATTATTATTGGTTTTAGATGGAAAAATGGTTAATAAGCATAAATACGAGTTGTGATTTTTAATTAATTAATATCATGTTTATGCTTAATTTTATAACTATGATTAATTGAAAAATATTTCCTCACATATATAATATAATTTTAATAATCTATTTTCTTTTTAATTTATTTCAAGTGTTATTTTTATTTTTTTATTTGCAGCATAAATAAAATTCAAAGGAGATTCGATTCTGAGCCACGACGCATGCTATATGAGATTTTCAAAGCAGTGGATTTGGGCAGCTGAAAATATTGAAAGAATTGTCGGCAAGCGACGTGGAAATTAAAAGTGAAGATCTTTTCCTTTAAAAGTAATGCGACACAAAGTAAATGAAAGGACGGCGAACAAAAAGGGTAACTGCATGCAACAATTTTTTTTATACAAACCATGTTGCCAACATAAACGGAAAGAGCTAGCAGATGGAAACATTTACGAAAAGCCAAAAATTGAGGGACATCTTAACAGTTTGAGAAAGAGATTGACGGAAAAAAAAATGTATATGTTGAGGTTTCTTTGACTTCTGGCTGGATATGGAAAGAGACGTGGTTCTTTTCATTTGGGATAGCTGGACGTATACGGGAGAGAGGCAAGATTGACGGAAGAAAGAAAAGAAAAAATAGAGGAGAGGTGGAGTTTTCAACATTTACGGAAAGGAAAGAGGTACGTCTTGAGGCTTGGATTATTCTTCATCTTGAGGAACTAGCAGATTAAAAGGAATGCAAGTGGAGTTGTCAACATTTACGGAAAGCTGAGAGTGTTTTACGGAAAGGGGGAGCAGAAAATAAAGAAAAGACAGATACCAAACCGAAAAGCAAAAAGAAAAGAGGGGGGAGTTTTTTACGGAACTTACGGAGGATTTTCGGGGGAGAAAGGGAACGCTGAGGAGAGTTTCGTCTGAGGGGGGGTCTTCCTCTAGCTTGGACGGACAGAAAGTGAAGGGAAGATGTTTTCGGAAAGCTGGACAAACACACAGCTTACGTAAAAACAGAGAGAGAGTCTTTCTTGCATTTTTCCTTTGGCTAGCTTCAGACGAACAATATCACCTCCCACATCTGCCCTTTCAATCAGTTTCAAGCCACCCCAATACTTCTCATCTGTTCCAGCCAACTGAAAATGGAAATAGGTGGTGTTTTACGTAAAAATAGATAGCAGTTTTTGGTCAATAGCTGGGTTTACGGCAGCAAAGGGAAGACTGGTTTTTATTTTTCTGGTTGAGAAGAAAAATACCAGAGAGACTTTTTGATTGCAGAGAGAGACTTCGACGGCTGGTTGGAGTATCGGTAGAGAGAGCTGAAAGGAGCAGGACATTGGAGAGGGATTGTTCTGAATAAAAACAGAAGAGTGGCTGGAAGGTATTTCTTGGCTGGACGGACAGAAACAAAAGGAAAGAGGATTAGGAGTTTACGTAAAAAAAAAACAGAGAACACGGCTTGAGTTTAAGAAGGGACCGAACGGCTAAGAGGCTCTGGTTGTTTGGAAGTTTACAGGGAAGCTTGGGAAAAACGGAGAAGTGGGAAGCTGACGGAACGGAGAAAACACTTCATCTGGGCGTTTCCAGTGGCTTCGAACGAACTGGAACCAGGTTCTCTTCGTCTGGAGTAGAGCAGTAAGGGAGGAGCCTTGTCTCTGGCTCTTGATGGACGTAGACGGAACAGGTGAGAGATGTAAGGGACGCCATGTTGATCTGGACGTTCAACTCTGTTTTTAGAACAAAGAAACAGAAGAGTTGCGGCTGGGAACCAGGAGATTTTCATTTTCATATTGGGAAGGAAGGAAACAGAGCAGGAATAGGAAGCTTACGGGAAGGCTCACTCCGTCTGGCTCTTTAGAAGACTTCGGACAAAGAGACGGAACGGAAAACAGATTCCATTTTCGTAGGAAGTAGAACGCAGCGAGAGAGAGTTTACGTAAAGAAGAGGGGGCTGAGTTTCGGTAGAGACGTGGGGGACTTCGTCTGGCTCTTAGAGGAGTTTCGGACGGACAGATTACGGACTTTCAGTTTTGTTTATGAGGCAATGCAGAAAGCAGAACATAGAAGGAATTATTCTGGTCTTTGGACGTGAAAACAAAGGCTTGGAAGTGAGTAGAAACGGGGTGATCTGTTCGGAGAAGAAAGAAGAAGAGCTTGATGCTGGACTTAAGCTTGACGTTGGGCTGAGTTTTCGGACGAAGCAAACATAGGCAAATTTTCGTAAAAAGCTACGGGACGGCCTGGTTGTGAGGGAAGTTCTTTTCGGCACAATTTTCTCTTCGATCGCTTTTATTTTCTTATCTAAGTTATTTTCATTGTTAGTTTGTGTTTTATTTTATTTTTATCATGGTGAATGTTTGTTTAATGTTTATAGCGCTTGTGTTAAACATGGTCGGCTAAATTTGAATACTAAGGTTAGAGGTGAAGTTTAATGATTTGGAAATTGTTTTCGGATCGACGATAAATTTATTTTGCGAGTTTGATCGATTGAATGATTTTATTATTGGATAATTTGATTATCTATATATTTTTCTTGATTTATTGTGATTTCCGAATACAGTAAATGCTTGAGAAATCCCTGTGATAGTCAAATAAATTTGTAAGCGTTTTAATCATCAATCGTTCATGCTCGATCATTCGTAACTATTTTTCTTGATCTTAAATGCTAAATCTTCCAATTAAACGGAATTATTATTCTAGTTTAATTGAAGTAATCCGATCAGAAACAATATTTTAAATTATTAAACGGATCCTCAAAACTTTAGTCTTTTTCCATAACAACACAGCTTATCATTCTAGTATTTTATTTTTCATTTGTTTGAGAGAATTTTTCACATAAGTCAATCCCTGTGGATACGATCCTGTAATGTACTACAACACCTGTATACTTGCAGGTAAAACTGCACTAAATTTTGGTTCATTAATTTGAGTTAAAGTTTAAGACGCAACAGTGGTCCTTGATGACAAAGTGGCACGACCGACGGCTTCTCTTGACGAGTTGTGCCATATCACCCTGATCAAGGAGTGGGTGAAGAATTACCCTAATGCTATTCTCTCAAAAGCCCTCATCGGGGAGGAAAACATAATGGCCTGCCTGCCTCTCCTCAACTACACTATCTTCGGTAACCACACCATCCCAATGTGGTCACTAGCCGCCCTAGTGAAGCAGCGTTCCCCCAACCCTTCCCTCATGGGCAAAGGGAAGAAACCCCGCAGGGAGAGGGCCAAGGCCAACAGTAGCCCCAACCCCCCTCCCCAATTTCCTCTGAGGCCATCGTCAAAGGTGGTCAAGGTGCGCTGGCCACCGCTTGTGATACCCACCCCACCTCTAGTTGCTCTGTTCTATCCTTCGAATCCCCCACAAAAGTTGGAGATGCACCGGCCACTCCCAACGTGCTAGCTGCTCCTTGGTTCTTTGTTGCCTTAGTCACATAGCCTATGGCCAATTTGCTCTTGTTGCACTTCTATGGGGCCCTCCTAGAGCAAGCTCCTCGACGGTTGACCTTGGTGGAGCTAGCTCCGAAGGTGGACGTGGAAATGATCCCCTCTTCTTCTTCCACTACTGTGACAATCAAGAATTTTGGCTACACTTTTTATTTATTTTATTATGTAATGTTAATTTGGGCCAAGAGTGGAGGAATAACCCATTGAAGATTTTAGTTGGAACAGGAGGCATATGAGGCCTCGAGGAAGGCCCAAGCCTAAGTGGAATTTGGCCTTATAGTAAAATTAAGGCTTGGAGCCCATTGAATTAGGGTACACGCCTACCATAGGGGAAAAAGGTTCTTTCTTGCCATGTGTCATATATGCAAGAAGGTTTTCTTGTGAGGTGATAGTGTGGTGACACTTGTCACTAAGGGGGAGAGATTCTAGAAGGAAAAGGAAGAGACATGGAAGTCAAAACTTGAGGGAAGTCCAAAGGGCATGCACGGCAACCATAGAAGGAAATTGTTTGGTTTATGTCATGTGTCTTACATGCAAAGGGAAGGTGAAGAGTTTTCTCTTGGATTAGGGCAAGATCTTGTTGGAAGAAGGGGCTACACACCTACTAGGGTTTCTAGAATGATTTTTGCAAGAGAATCCCTTGAGGTGGATGGCTAGGCCAAGTGAATTGGTGCAAGTTTCTACCCTTGTGTCCAATCACACAATGTCCAATACATTGGTGGAAGAAAATGTCCTTGGGAAGAGAAGATATTTCGGCCACCATGCACACATACACTCCTCACATGCCACTTGGCACACATGCACACATGTAGGAGATTGAGGGAGCTTCTAGTTAGATAAAAGATCAATTTTTCATGAGATTCATTAAACCAAGACACAAGATGAAGGGCAAAAGTGGAATAGAGTTTCAGTTTTGAGGAAGAAAGCGCCACATGTCCAAAAGTTCACTTGATTTCTCAATACAATCAAATGATGGGAAAAGGAAGAGGTTTAGGATGACATGCCACTTGGCATGCATGCAAATGAGTTTGGCTTGTGCAAGAAGCCTCCTATGTCTATTAAAAGGGAAGGGTGCCAAAAAACACATTCTTTTAGTCACTTGGAGGATTTCTTTTGTGAAGCATTCGGCCACCACCTTTCTCTTTATTTTTCATCACTTTCTCACCATCCAAATACCATTCACGTTACTCTCTTTTCTTTCAAAACCATTTTGAGGGCAAGCAAGGGTAGGAGATACTTCTAAGGAGAGAATCACATATGGTATGAAGCTAAGAACCATCTTTTCATTTCATCACACACACAGCCATAAGAGGCAAAGTTTCAATTTTTAGCAAGTTCATCATGAACTCAGGCACTCACACGCACACTTGAGCTAGAGGAGGTTAGCTCATGTTTTGTGAAGTTTCTCTTATAAGCTCACACCTATACACAAACGGTTTTAGGGTTTATTTTAAACTAGGGTTTGAGTTGATGCAAGTTTCAAACTTGAGTAGTGGAGGTCTAAAATATTGGAAGCTTTTTCCTTAAACTAGATGCCATGAGTTTACACCTACACACACATGGGTTAAGGTTTAAATAATCAAACCTAATGATTTTTGTATGTATATTTTCAGCTTGCTTATTTATCAATTGTGGGTTTTTATAAGTAAATTTCTAACTTGTAATTGATATTTTATGTATATGCAATGTGAACTTACTTGTTGTTTGGTTGCATAATTATATTTGATGAAATGATGTTCTTTTATGTGTTATAATTGGATCCATTATGTGAATGTTCAACCTATGATTGAAGTGGTTATTGTGTTGACTTATACCATGAAAATGGAATGAAAGGTCATAGCTAGGGTTTCGGCTTGGCATGATTCATAATATGTTCAAAAAGGTTATGGCATTACTGAATATTTATAAGATGTTATTCAAGAAAATGATTGCTTTTCCATGAATACACTCACTCATGTGTTTCGGCCAAATATGATGTTCTATTGTTTTTATTTTATGTCATGGAAATGAAGTGGATGACCATATTTAGGGTTTCAGTTTTTGTATGATTTTTAAAGTATTCATGAAGATGGTTGCATTACCTAATCTTTTAAAGGATTAAATTCAAAAAGTGATTACTTTTCCTAAGCATGCTCCCTTGTATGTTTTGGCTATGCATGCGAATTTATGGATAAAGTTTCGTTAAAGATATTAGAAGATTCTAAATTCAGGAAAGTGGATGTAACATGTGTTTAAGACTAAGAAGTTTCGGCCATGACCATGGATGAAGGGTTAGCATGTTGTGATTAAAGTCTTGAAGGCTTGAAATTAATTTTTTTGCATGCTAGTGTTAATGTGATTTGGCTATTGCATGATGTATATGTGGAGTTGTGGATGTTTACTTCTTGTTTGGTTAATCAAATACCTTAGAATTTATGATCTAGAACATGGTCACATGTTCTAATATTTTCAAGCCATAACACGAAATGTATATGGATATGCATGATTATTTGCTATGTGGTCATGATTAAGTTTCAGCATATGTCCCATGAAAGCACAAAGTTTCATAGTCCATGTCACATGGATTGGGTTTTTGGTGAAACTTTAAAATAAAAAAAAAAAGTCTTTTAAAGTCTTATCACGACCCCAAAAACTAGGACGGGGAAATGCTCTAGCGGAACTCCTCTGTCCACGCAGGAGTTTCTAAAATAGAGTGATAACCCCTAGGTCAACGAAGTATTCTGCGGACCTCAAATGATTCCTAAAAGAAAAGGATATTAGAGCGAGGTTGAACCTAAACCTAGTGGGTGCCCTATGGTGAAGGCAAAAAGTGAACTGCTGTAATAAGAATGATTAAAAGTAAGACGTAGTCACTTTGGTCAAAGTGGGCCAATGGTTGATGTGATAACTAGCAGGGAACACACGGTGCATAAGGGAGCCGTGAGGTATCCATTTATATGTTAAAGTCAAAGATTAAGGCCTTGAGCTCCAAGTCATGCCATGCTATGTTATATGAACAAGAACTTGAGCTCACATGTATATTTCAATCAACAAGAATGAAATGATGAAAAGATATTTTATGAAAAAAGAAAGGTTATGAAAGTTCTAATGCACGTGGTATCTTCAAAAGTCAAATGTAAAAGTAAAGTTTCATGTCCATGTATTCATTTTGAGTTTACTTACAAGTGCTTACGATATCTGTTACATGTTATTTATTTACTTACTGGATTTCTTGAAATCTCACTGTGGTAATTTCTATTACCATTCCCCTTACCTGGAATGGTAGAAGTTGAAACAGGTACACGAGACCCATAGGTATGTACGAGATTAGTGAATTGGTGAAGGACGAGTTTACCATGGAGCCTCACCATCACTTCACTTTATACCTGCTTAAGGTCACGGCTCAATGACTCAAGAAAATCTTAGCAACCCTCAATGAGTCAAGTGTTGGGATTTCGTCCCTAGATCCTAAGAAGATTTTGAGGTTTAAGGATGATATGAACTTCGTATCTGGGTATCTTAAGCAAGCCCGAGACTCTACTATAGAGGTAAAAGAGGTCGTTGTGGAGTTGGGATTACTAGAACTAGACCCTTGGAAGACCAGGGGAGTCTTCTTGAGTCTAAAGGAGGATGGAACTTTGGTTTTGGTCCATAAGGCCTTTTGAGGATGGATGACTTGTTTTGATGACACTTGATGTGACACTTGTTTTGGGACCATCAATTAAATCTTTTGATGACTATTATTAAATGAAAATTTTTATTTTGGGATTTATGTGCTTTGGTACCATGATATCTATCTGTTTTAAATTGACCTAAGTAGAATTTTCGTTGTGATATGCTGCATACTATTAGCTCAATAGGTGCATTGCATCTTAACTGCCATATATGAGGGATATGTAGTCTTGTGTTATATGTTTCAACGATTCAGTCACCTTTCAATCCCAAGCGAGGGCTGTGGGCATCACAACTGCTCAAGGAGGTCCGTGCACTTCTAGATAAGGAAGGGAGAGCTCTACTCTTAGGGAGGAGCAACTAGGCCTATTATGAAGGCCACAGGTGTAGTCAAGGATGTGGGGGCGACCATGCGGCCATCTCCTGTGGATTGACCAGTGGAGACAATTCCTCTTTCAACTCGATCTGAAGCTGGGGGAGCCTGGGCAAAGCCTCTGGAGCGGGTGACCAAATCTCTGATGAGCTTCTTCTCCAAGGTAGCTTTTTTTTCGTTGGGCTATCCCTTTTCCTCCTTTCCTTCTTTTTCCTTCCTGACCCTCTTATTGTTTGCCTTTGTTGGCAAAAGGGAGTGACCCAATTGGCCAGCTTCATAGTGAGTGGCCAGGAGTGACCCAATTGGTCATAACTAGCCCTCCGATGAGCGCGTAGGGAAAGGGAAGAGAAAGAGCTGCTGGATGTGGATCTGGTAGTTTCCTTGCTTGCCCATACACAGAGCCAAGAGTGAATTGAACACCTCTGTCAATGGCAAAAGATTTTGAAGATTGAGCTAGCTACAACGAAGGAGCAGGCCGAGTAGGCTCTAAATAGGTGTCTTAACTCCATCGGCAGTGACCAACTATACCTAGGAGTCAGTCAATAAACTAACCACCAAGGTGATGACCATTGAAGAGTCGTCGAGACAGCTTACTACTCTTCAAGGGGAGAACGCTGAGTTGAGGGGCCGCTAAGACTCTAAGGCTTAGCAGCTCAAGTTGTTGGAGGAAGAACATCAATCCCTCTCGGATGCCCTGAAGGGGTGGGAGGACTCACTATTTAAGTCACTACCAACCAAGAGAAGAGGAGGGCCAAACAGGCATCGATTTAGTTGGAGAAAACAACAAAGGGTGGCCATCGAGGACATGGTGATCGAGGATTTATGGAGCGATTTATCCTAGGTTCAAGAGGTTGTTCCCCACTTAGAGGGATAGTTGAGGTCGGCCCTATTCGTCCGTGACCAAGGTTGGGTGTACGGGTATATTGAAAGCCTTAAGAGGACATGGGACCATGTCCTGGAAAACCCTCAGGCAGATTCGCTGGCTCTCGAGGCACATTTGAGAGCCCTTGACGTCCACAAACTCCCTTTAGACCTTGATGCCCTTGAGCAAGGTTGTAATTTGGACTGAGACAAGATCCCTAACACCTTTTCTTCTGACTCTGAAGCTCTCGCGCCTGATCCTAAGGGGGCCGAAGTAGACCCTAAAGCTCTTGAAGTCAACCCTACAGCTGCCGAAGTAGACCATGATGCTCCAAAGGTCAACCCCATCATGCTCGAGGAAAATATTGATGCCCTGGGGAGAGAGGCTGGGATGCCTTTGGTCAACCCCTCATCTTTGGTCTCCTAGGAAGGCAAGTTGTCATGTAGCTAGATATTTTAACACATTGCTAGAGTTAGGCTGGAGGTGATCTCAATCGCACAGAGTGTGCATGAACAGGTCGCGCAGGTAGGTGACTTGCCTGCCCTCTTGGGATCTCGGGTGGTCCCTAACCTTTCCTACTTGTTAGCTTGTTATAGGACAGGTGACAATTCGGGTAGTCGAAGGGCTTGCGACTTGCCTTAAGCCTTTAGTGTGGGTTGAGCAAAGCGTGAAAACCAAAATTGGCTTGTGTTTTTGGAAGAGGTAGAGCAGTGTGCTTAGACTAAACTCGCCTCATTAACCCTTGTGCTCGGCAAGGGGGACCAGTCAGCGTGTGAAGGCTGAACTCGGCCTATGTCTTTGGATGAGATTGAGCAGTGGATTCAGACTAAACTCAACTCGTTGATCCTTGCGCTCGGCAACGAGGTTGGAAGGCGCTTTAGGGTCGAACTCACCCTAAGTTACATTGGGTAGTTAGGAGACTAAACCTACACTTCGTTGTGAGTTGGTTGAGCCACCTTGAGGCCAAACGAACTTGTTGGTCCTCAATGGGAAGGTAAGTAGGAGTTATTTGTTTGAATTGCAAAAGTTAAACCAGTTAGTGTAGATAATCTCTTAAATTCGCAGACCTGAGCTATTTTACTGAAGTGTGTCAAAGGTCTGAGGCATTCCATTGCGGGAGATAGCATTCTTAGAGTTTTTTCAGGTAGTCAAAGGACTAGACCTACACTCTACCAAGGGAAGGGTAGGGATGCCTTAGGCCAAGCCTTCCCCTTTAGTCCTCCGAGGAGGTAATATATCAGACAATTGAGAAGCTAGTATGCACTTCACCGCAATGGGGATGAGGTAAGTTGTTTGGGTAGCCGAGAGGTTGGACCTGCTCTCCTCCATGGGGAGGTTTGGCCATCGCGGGCTTGGTCCCGCCTATTAACCTTCATGGATAGGTAGGTTGTTTGAGCAGTTTGTGACTAGACCCACTCCCGTCCATTGGACAGGGAAGGTAAGTGCTAGTCAGGCTAGCATTGATTCGACTCCTCATCATGGTGGAGGCTGGGGTAAGTCATTTGGACAGCAGAGAGGCTGGACCTGCTCTCCTCAGTGGGGAGGTCAAGCCACCACGAGGGCTAGTCTTGCCTATTGATCCTCATGGAGAGGTAGGTTATTCATGCAGTTTGAGACTGGTCCCATTCCTACCTGTAGACTTCCACGAGGAAGGTAAGTTTTCAGGCAGCTAAGTGCTGGCCCGCACTGCACCAATAGAGGGATAGAGCAATCTTACACTTATCCCTTTGGTGCCCCGTGGGGATGTCAGATAGCTAAGTAGCCGATCTATACACCGCCATGGTAGGGATGAGATAATACATTTGGGTAGCTTAGAGGCTGAGCTGGCTCTCCTTTGTGGAGGAGGCTAGGTCGCCATAGGGGTTAGACTCTCTTGTTAACCCTCATTGGGAGGTAGGTTGTTTGGGCACTAGACTCGCTCCCGTTCATTCTCATCATAGGGAAGGTAGGTGATGTTCAGGTTGGCACTGATCTCACTCTTCGTTGTGATAGAGGTTGGGGAAAATTGTCTACTGGCCGAAGGGCCATACTTGTTCTCCCCTGCAAAATGTAAGTTACCACTCAATTTGGGATTTGACCCCTTCAGATGGACCCTTTGGCTCTATCTTCTTAAATGGTCGGGGTGTAGACCACGTGTACCCCGCCAGCTCTGGGCTTTAGTTCATGCACATAGCACTCCCATGCCAGAACTTGTTCTCCTTAGATCTCCCCCACTCTTTGAGAGATTGGAAACTTTATCTTCAAGTGGTAGGTGGAAGTGATTGCCTTCAGGCTATTGAGGGTTGGCCTGCTAATTATGGCATTGTAAGAAGACGAGGCCTTCACCACTAAGAAGTCGACCATGATAGAGGTCCTGACTAGTTGGATTGTCTCCCCAGAGAAGCCCTTTAAGGCATGGGAGCCAGTTGGAGTCGGGCGGTGTTTATCCCCATCCAAGTGAAGGCTTCCCAAAAGAGGATGTGCACTAAGCTACCATTGTCGATGAGGATCCATCTTGTAGTGAAGTTGGCTACCAATATGGTCACCACGAGGGCGTCGTCATGTGGGTAAAGGACCTATTCCTTGTCACTTTCTCCAAAGAAGATTATGTGGGCTGGTTCGCTTCTTCTGTACTTGGCAAGACAATACTCAACCATGTACACTTTTCAGTGTCAAGCCTCCCTGGGGTGTGCCTTTCGCCTGGACAAGGTCGTACCTTCGCTGTTGAATGATGGCCCTGATTTCCCCCAGTAGGGATCTTTCCTGACATGGTGACTGCGGGTGACCATGCGGGGACCTTCTTCACTTTGGGCTTTCTTTCCTTCTTGGCCTGTTGCCCCTCTCAGCACTCCTCTCCCGTGACCTTCACCTCCATTCCCGTTCTAGCCTATGGTTAGGAGGATATCTTTGCCTTGGTCATTCTGCCTGATCCCTTTCCCCTTTCAAGGAGAGGAAATCTTCAATATTGTGGGTGGTGGATTGAGACAATCTTCAATTATTTCACCTAATTATTTCTGGCTTGAGACATGATATGTCTGGATAAGTTCACTTTCATGGCTCCAAGCAGAACTCGCCAGGTTTCATGTAATTCTTTTCAAGCTGCTCTATCTTGTTTAATTTGAAACCCCTGATTCTTAGTTCCTCAGGCACCGAAGCATCTTTATAATCAATATTTTCAAGAATCCATCCCTTGTTCTGTATTGAACCTCGTACTTTTACCTATTTAAAAAGATCAAGTTAATAAAAGTACTTATTCGTTTCTAAACATACTAAACCCATTGAGTATTGACATTGTCACCCATATGAAATTAGTTTAAGTTTGGAAGCTTTCCTTTCTTGTACTAGTTTTATATTTGTGTGTGTGTGGCTGGATGCATCTATGCATTACTAATATTTTTATTTTTGTATGTAATATTATATGTCAGTTCATATATGGATTGTTTCGAAAGTGACACTCATACAAATTTAAGAGATAATGAAACGGCTACTCCTTTGGATAACCGATCACAAAAGGCATCAAATATTAACTTGTCTAGTGACACAAGTCTCCCTCCTCGTAAAAGGAAGGCAAATAAGGACCCCTCAGTAGTGTGGGATCATTTCACTAAAATAGATGGATGCCCTTTAAATGACCCAAAAGCAGAGTGTAATTATAGTCACAAGATTTACTTTTGTCATCCCAAAAGACATGGTACATCAAGTATGTTGCAGCATCTTGGTACTTGTAAGCAACATCCTCATAGAATCAGACTTATGGATCAACAGAATATGAGTCGTGGGGGGCCTCTTAAGGGATTTGGAGATAGTGATGTTAGTAACTCACCAAATGCAAATAAGTTGGATTCGAAAATTGTACGAATGGCAATTGCTGAAATGATCATTTGTGATGAGCTTCCATTTAGGATAGTAGAAGCCCAGGGCTTTAGGAAGGTATGTAGATCACTTGAACCAAGGTTCCAAGTGCCATCTCGAACCACTGCAGTGAGAGACTGTATTAAACTGTTTAAAATGGAGAAGGAGAAGTTAAGAAAAATATTTAAGATGATTGGGCGGTTTAGTTTAACCACTGACACATGGACGTTGATTCAAAACTTAAATTATATGTGTCTTACTGCACACTTTATCGACTCTAACTGGAAACTACACAAAAGAATTCTAAACTTTTGTATGATCCCTAATCACAAAGGAGAAACTATTGGAAAGTGTGTAGATTCATGTCTACAAGATTGGGGCATTGACAAAATCTTTACTGTTACAGTTGACAATGCTTCCTCAAATGATGTTGCCATTGAGTATTTGTGAAAGTTTGTTGGAGGTCATTTGTTTGAAGGGAAGTATATTCACATCAGGTGTTGTGTCCATATAATGAACCTCATTGTGAATGATGGGCTAAAATATTGTGATGATTCAATCACAAGGGTGCGCAATGCAGTTAGGTATGTTGGATCATCTCCCGCAAGAATGGAGAAATTCAAAAAGTGTATAGAGAAGGAGAAAATTGATTGTACAAAATTGGTATGCCTTGATATTTCCACGAGATGGAATTCGACTTATCTAATGTTAGAAGTTACAGAAACATATAAAAAACCTTTTTTGCAATTAGAGAAGGATGATGATTCTTTTGTTCGTTATTGCCATAGTGTGAACTTGGGCCCCCCTAACTCTAATGATTGGGAGAGAGTTAGAGTATTGATAAAGTTTTTGAAGATTTTTTATAATGCTACTGTGAGACTTTCTGGCTCTTTGTATGTCAGATCTAATGCATATTTCCAAGAGCTTTGTGGCATACAATCACATTTGTCAAAAATGAGTAATGATGCAGTGTTGAAATGTATGGCGGAAAATATGAAGATTAAGTATGACAAATATTGGGGATCAATTGAAAAGGCTAACTTGATGATATTTATTGCTGTTGTTCTTGATCCAAGGTGCAAATTTAGTCTTTTGAATTTTTGGTTCCAAAATATATATGGTGGTAATTTAGTCGAAGAAATGATTGCAGTAGTGAAACACTTGATGATGGATATTTGCTGGGAGTATAGTATTGTGTATGGGAGTTCAAGTGGAGTTTCCTATTTTGAGCCTCCTTCCTCAGTTGATCCTACTATGATTGATTCTGATTCTCAACAAAGTTTTTGGATTGAGTATGAGCAAGAAATTATTGAGTCTAATTTGATAAACAAATCAGAGATCGATCAGTACTTAGAACATGGTTGTGAGGCACGAGCTCCTAATTTTGATATTTTGGATTGGTGGAAGATCAATGAAGTAAAATATCCTATTTTGGCAAGAGTTGCATAGGATGTAATGGAAATTCTAGTTTCTACAGTTTCTTCTAAGTCAGTCTTCAGTGCAGGGGGTCCTGTGCTTGACCCATTTCGTAGTTCACTATCTCCAAGAACAATCGAGACACTTGTTTGTACACAAAATTGGTTGAATGATCCAATACCCATTGGTCTTCGTGCCTCCTTGGATAATATTGAAAGCTTTGAGGCGAAATTGGGTAATGAATTTATTTCTTATTTACATATTTATTAAACTTTTTCATAATGTTTATTTTTATATCATTTTAATAATCATCATGTGTTTTTTTAGAGTTTGGTCCAAAATCAAGCTTTGCTTATGATGATGAGATTGAAGAGTAACTCAAGGCTTATGGTCTCCATGAATGGTATGATTTTTATTTTCACTCCTTTGTATATGATTTGCATGAATTAAAAATTCTGATTTGATCTTCTCCAATGTTATGGAATTGCAAATTATGGAATTGAGATTGAGGAATTTTGTTGCTGCCTTCTCAACAAATTATGGAATTGGTTTTAATAGTTTGGTAAAGGTTAAAGCTATGAGGGATGACTTTGTACTAGAAAAATATGTTTATTTTGCAATTTTTCTCTTGATAGCTTTGTATCAGTGTTTTGCTCACTCCTTAGTAATGAAATGATGTTGATTTGTATAGAAAAGAGACCAAACAATAGAGTGGGTGCAGGAATGAACTCAACTAAAAAAAAAACCGATCCGTCCGTACAGACCCACATGTACGGAACGGGTGGGGTCGGGTTGGCGCGTTTTGGGCAATCGGGTCGGATTGGACCATGCACAGAACCGACTTAAGACTTACGGGTTGCAGGCCTAGTGATAGGTGCAATAGTGGTGGTTATTCCTCTCGTGGCCGTCGTCCTGGGAAGGCTAGCGGTCATTTTTTTTAGATGTCGAGCGCCTACTAGTCAAAATGAAGCCCTAGGCCCTTTGTGGAGGCTTCTTCCCTCCTACCATCGCGCAGTCCTATTTGTAGTTCCTTCCTCCTAGGCTTGGTCAAGGCACGAAGCGTGTTCTCGGCGTTGATGAAATTGTCGGCTTGATCTATGAACTCCAACAATGTGGCGGGAGTTCTCCTTGCCCACTCCACCATGAACTGGGACTTGGGCCATAGTCCTCCTAAGAGTGTTTTCAAAGTTATCTTCTTGTCCTAGTCATTCATCATCATGCTTTCCTTGTTGAAGTTGGATAGGTACGTGTTCAAGCTCTCATCCTCTCTTTGTTTAATGGTGAAGAGATATGCTGCGGGGTGCATTCTTCTCCTGCTTACCATAAACTAAGTAAGGAAAAGGTGGGCCAGTTCCTCAAAATTGTCTATGGACCCGGGTGCTAGGGACTCAAACTATACTCTCGTTGAGCCCTTCAAAGTCAGTGGGAAAGCTCTGCAGGGCACCTCCCCTGGGAAATCGTGTAGGGTCATGTGAGCCCTAAAGATTTCTAGGGGCTCGAGGGGGATCTTGTCATGCGTCTCCATGAGGGGGACCCAAAAGTTTAGTGGTAAGGGCACGACCATCACCTCCTCATTGTAGGGCAGGCCCATGTTGGTTAGCAATTGGTCCACTGATGATGAGGTGCCCATCTTCCTCGACATTTCCTCGTACTTTCCTTTAAGGTTGCACAGTTCATTCCACATGTTCTTTCTCTCCTCCTCTGCATCACCTTCCCCTCAAGCGTTCCTAGACCCAACGTGCTCACTATTGCTGGGCTTCGCGTCGTTTCCTAGCTTGTTAGTGGTCCCCTTAAGCATCTCATTTTCTTTTCGGAGGGTCTCTACCTCAGTAATCAACTTCCCCACCAACTGCCATTGTTGCTAAACTTGCTTCCGTGTTTATCGACGTTGCTTCCTCTTGTCCCCGAGTTGTCTAAGAATGGGTTGTTGGAAGCATAAGAAGGACATGTGAAGTCTATGGAGATCCCACAAACGACGCCACTGTTAACGTCATGTTTCGCACATCTTTGGGCTAGGCTCCAGTGACTTGGGTCTTCGTTCTTGGGCCTACAAATACATGAGAGAGATGAGGGCCCTAGTGGAAATCAGGGAGTCTCCGATGCTTAAGTCAGTATCGTTTTAGTATTTGTGCTAGAGAGTAAAAGAGTAAGAGAGAATTCTTCATACCTAGGGATTGTCTTTTATACTAGGTTTCTGGGGGTCAACTGCCCATACCTCGGGTCAGGGAGATATGTCCCCTTAATAGTTCCTTTAGTCAGATTCCTTTAATATGGCGTGACTTTTAGTGTGGTGTAATTAATGTGGCGTGGCTTCTGGGGTGATACATTGATCTAGCATGGCTCCGTGTCCCTTCTATCTTATGGGTGCACGCCATCAGGCTCCTCCTCCTTTGCCTATCAGAATATTGAGGGCTCCCCGTGTTTCCCACCCCTCTGCTTATTGTACTATACTATCTGAGGCTATGCGTCGTAGGGGGTTGCTGAGGTGAGGTGTCCCCCATCCTTGCATTTTGGGGGTCTTCTTGCGTGACTGTGGCCATAAACCAATCTCTAATGGGCTGAGGGCTTCTAATGGGCTGAGGGGCCACCTAGTCAAATCGTGCTTCCCATGTTTGGGCTTATCTTCTGGGCCTTAGGCCCAGAGGGAACTTACAATCATATATAAGAGACATGTAATAGTTCAATTTGAATTTTTTTCTTGTTCCATTATATCACGAAACAATTGTAGTACAATTTTTGTAAGATGAGTTTAATTTGAATTATTCAAAGCGGAACAAAATCCCACAAACCTGAATTTTTGCTAGAGTTACAATCCACTTTAAATTATTGAGATTAATTCATTTAAGAGGCTACTAGCTAGAGTTTTCCAAATAATTCCACATTTCAAATCAGGAGCCTAGGATGGTTGTTCTAAGAAATTATGGAGAGAGAAAAGAGTTTTTTTTGTCTGTATGTTCACTGCCTTTTTTAATATTAATATATGGAAGTATAGGTGTAAGTTTATTGGTCTAGACCGGAAAACCCAACCAAAGTAAATGGTTCGGTTGGGACCGAACCAGACCGATAAGTATATTGATCTGGTCCAGTCCAATCCATATAAACTTGGAGTTTTATTTTTTGATATGGTCCGACCAAAGTATATATATAGTTTTTAAAATATTTATATATATATTATTTTATATAGGAGTTATATAAGTTAATTATGTAATTTTTATCTAACTTATTACCATTGACCATATGTATTTGGAGTTTGGATGATATTGCATTTTTTAATTTCATTTTCTCTATTTTCTGCTTTTAACTTTATTATGATGATTGCTAATTCTCATGGATGGATATGGATAATTTTGATAATTTTTTCAACCTTTTTAGACTATTTTCAAGTACAAAATGTGCAAATGAAGATAAATGGTTGATATTTAAAAGTGTAAATATTGTGGGCTTTTTTGTATAGATGGACTGAAAATACACATTGGAAGTGATTTTGAGTTTTTTGTATATTTGACCTATTTTATACTGGCTAGGACCAAATTACGGACCGATAACTAATAGTCCAGTCCGATCTATAGTGATAATCGGTCCAATATCGATATTCTAGAAAAAGAGTGGACTGAAATTTTTGATCCAATCCAAACCTCCTCAGACAGGACTAAACTGATTGCATCCCCAGATATAATAAGACTCATTTCAAAAGCCTCGTAATGGTTGGTGATTAAACTTTCCTAAAAGTAATTAACTGCTTGTAGGTGGGGAGTGATATAATTACCTGATCAAGAATTAATTAATTGGTACAGTTAAATAACAAGTCGAGAGTTATTTAATGGATAGTAATTTTCTCACCCACGTAGAGACTACATAGATATTAATGTACTACCCAACCAAATATATTGAGCCAATATTTATATATAATATTAATTTCTCCTTAATTTCACAAATCTCAGACGTTGTGGGCTGGTCCAAGTTTGCAAAGTGCCAAAAGTGAAGCATGCATGAGTTAAAAGCATATGCAAGACAACAATAAAAATGAAGAGCAATAAGGGAAGTTCTAGAAAGAAAACCCACAGCCTGCTGAAACCAAAATAATGATAGGGATGTGCCCTCGTAAAGCTACAGGGTCTCCCCAGAACCCACGTGAAAGCAACATCTCATAGCCTGGAATATTGAAAGAAGAATCTTATGAAGGATTTGTCTTTTGCGGCACAAACTAACATGCCTGGTAGACAGTAACTGATCTAGACACAGCCGAAATTTGGGAATCTAATGCTCCGTCTATGGCCAATTATACCCAGTACCACTCTTTACATTACTCATCATCTTCCATCTGAACCCTCTTTGCTCTTTGGACTATCCTTTATTTTTTCCCATCTAAGATCATCATCGATCGTGTGAAAGGTTACCTGTCTTTACAACTCCACTTAACCCACAAATCTCTCTCTCTCTCTCTCTCTCTCTCTCTCTCTCTCTCTCTCTCTCTCTCTCTCATTAAAAATGAATAGACCCATGTGAGTTATAGAGATGGAATTGCAAAGAAAAGTAAGATCGAGACACGCATCATCAGATTCATGATGTGGGTACATACTTACAAGCTAGTTAGAGCGAGCTTGAATATATCAAGTTTGCCTTTTTAGGCGATGAGGGTATGGGATCTATGATTTGCATTGGCTAAATGGATGAGTTTGGAATCTCTTTAAGAAAATCAAAAGCTAGCCGTATATAGAGATATATAGTTCCTTCTGGCCTCCACATTTCATGTAAGGTTAATGAGGGTACTACTGTTGTTCTTGGGGGATGAAAATTGTGTTGGACGGTTTGGAAAGTTCATATACATTAAGGAATGCATAAAGCTGGAGTCTTTCACTCTACTTAACTCCCCCCGTAAACCTTAATAATTAGCTATTTTGCAGAACCTAATTAACTCATGTAATATATATGCATTCTTCTTGAGGTTTAAACCCTATAAACCCATTATGACGAAAAACTCTCGGATTTGAATTAATAATAAAGGTTACAACATGAAGTGCTTGAATACCTTAATTAACTATTTTGAACAAGCAATGCCAGGAATCAAGGCTACAAAAGCAGGCCAACGTTAATGCTACTCTTATATAAAATTATGTGTGTTGTGGGCAGAAGTACTAGTGCTAGAGAGAAGAGAGAGAGAGACCGGCCAGTCAATGATTTTGTGTGGTAATCATCATTAAAGGGGTTATTATGTCTTCAACTAATGAAAAAATTATATTTTAAGTAAAGGACACCGAATAGAACAAAAAATCAGTAAAGAAAAAGAACATGGCATGAAAAAGAAAAGGAAAAAATATGAAAAGAAAAAGCAGACTCTGACGGTGTGCCAGGTAGATTAGCTCAGCAATGATGGGCCCCTCTTCAAGCAATCAACTGTTGAATGATAAAAGTGTTCTTTTTTCTTTAGGATGGGAATAAAAGGAGATACAATTGTCTCTCCGTCACATCATATATGTATGCCCATCAAACTCTTCATATATCCGATACGTTATACAGTACTGCTGAGAGCACTCAATCCCATTGCAATCGTATGCATGATATTGTTGTGTGTAATTTACAACCCTTTTATTCTTTTTAAAAGAAAAGACTTTATGCAATAGTTCTTAGATTAAAAATAAATAAAAAATTTATTACCATTTTCCTTCTATCATTAGGGTGATATCGATCGTTAGAAAACTTTTAAAAAAAGTAGTTCATATGCTATGATATTAATGGGTTAATGTAAATTTTATGAGACAATTAATGTGCTCTTGTGCATGTGGCTGAATTTAGAGAATTTGGAATTTGGAGCCTCAAATGTTGTCTTCTAATTTGGTTACATATAACATAGGGATTAATTCATCCCAACAATTTGTTTTTGTTTTTTTTAAAAGAATAATGTTCTTTATCTTAAATTTTCAGTATTCTGATACTTGCTATAGGTACCTGGTACATATATAGGGTACCGTTTGGATCGTGAGTTAGAATAAAAGTTGAAAGTTAAATAAAATATAATTAGAATATCATTTTTTAATATTATTATTGTTTTAGAATTTGAAAAAATTAAATTATTTATTATATTTTATATGATAATTTAAAATTTTTTTAATGATAAGATGATATGAGATTAAACACTATTGTATCCAAACATTATCTAAGTATTCCATTTAGTTGGTTAGGACATGAAGTCAGTATTAAAACTGCATTACAACAACGATCTGTGACTAATGATCAATGAAAAGATTAAAGATGAAGATAATCACTGCACCATGATCATTTTTAGTTCCTCTATGTCTTCTCTTGTTTATGTTGAAACGTGCGGTACTTTCCAATCCAATTTTAGGTGGCACTATAGCCACCGCTCCCAGCTCTCGCTAGGAGCTACCTTTAGTTATTTTAACGATAATTTTTAACTTTTTTTTACATGTATTTTTTTAACATTTTAAATATATATATATATTTTTAAAAAAATCACAACATCATTAAAAAATGATTCCTTACTCATGAAGTAAAAAATAAAAATGGCTAGAGGAGTTAGGAACGGTGGCTTTAGCATTATTCATTTAATTAGTATGTGTGTATATATATATATATATTAAAGCGCCAAAGTAATGTAAATCCAATAATGTTGGGGACCATTACATGATGGATCAGAGAAGTGTGACTTTTCGAAGTGATGACGAACTTTTCTCTTATTATAATTCTTATGTACTAGAAACATCCAGTTGCATATATGTGTCGTGAATTTTAAGTATACATACGCTTCATGGAAAAGCAAGTCGTAATTAAGTACTCTCTACGTATATACTACGTATTACTAATATTGGTAATCTATATATATATATATGATCTCACAAAAAGATCAGATAAATATTAATGGAAAATGTTAGGCTTGCCCCCGAGCTGAGAATTTTTTTTAAATTTTTTTTACATCATGATTAATGAAGTATCGTTTTTAATAATGTTGTAATTTTTGAAAAAATTAAAATATATTTAAAAGTGTTAAAACAATACACGTGAAAAAAACTTGAAATTTCACACTACAAGAGAATCGGACTTTTGTGACCAAAATTTAGTGACAAAAAGGACTATTTCTTACGGAAAATTGTAGGAAATAGTCCTTTTGATCATTAAATTTTGGTCACAAAAGTCCACTTTTCTTATAGTGCCACTAGCGAGCGATAGTCCCAAAGGAAGTTCCCAGCAATGACTGTAGAGCCATCTAATATTAATTATAGTCTTTTAAATTTCCGGCCTTTGTTGTTTCCCATTAAAGAACATATAGGAATAATAATATTGTAAGTACTTTAAGAGCTGCCAAACAAGCAGCTCAATGCATGCTGGCAGCTCTATCTGGTGATCTGTCCAAAATAAGTACCTACCTATGGTATGAACTCTCTTCCATTTTATGTCAAAAATAGCAAAATATGTTTGTAAAGCCACAAGCAGGACTTGGCTCACAAATATTTAATTAATCTGCATGCATAGATATATATATATATATACACATCAAACCATCATGTAGCCTATATATTATATACATAAAGTGTACTCATTTTCAATTTCAACATTTTTTTAATATAAAAAAATTTATTACCCAGAAAGCATTACCTCCTCACAATGTTCGTTTATCCAAATAACTTTTCAATTCTTAAAAATCCTGTAAAAAAACATGATTTCAAATTAATTTTTCACAAAATATTAAAAAATTATAAAAAAGTTTACTCTAAACATAACTCTAAGATTCTATGCATTAAATGTTGATCTGAATATATATATATATATATATACACACACAATTATATATACGAGGATGTAATTGCAAGCTCAAACCATGCATGACATCACGTACGAATGATAGTACTGTCATTAATTTAAAAAACACATCATAGGGTATATTATTATAAAATAAATATATATGTGTGTGTGTTGGTAGACCGGAGTCATTAAAATAAGTAGAGAGGGCATAGTATTGCGTGTACAATGGACGGTCGAGTGCCCCCACACAGCCTTTTGAGGTTGCCTCTGTTTTTGTTAGTTTGTGAGCAGACAAAAGCAGGGAAGCTTCTTATCCTCCCACTGGGTTTTCACACGAAACCCTACTCTTAGAATCTCTTATAAAGCCAAAGCAATAGTACTGTTTATATCGTATATCTTATTCCCTCTGCTTTTAATCCCAATTGGTTTTGTAATTACTGTATGTACCACAGTACTTCAATGCAATGTAATCGCTTTTAAAGAGAGCATTATACACTGACATGAGTGTTAGAGACGACTAGGGTTATTTTTAGAAACTGACAAGTGAATGGCATCAATGTAATATAATGAAAACTTCAAAGGTTAACTTTCATGGCTTCATTGGCTTCCGACCCTAGCAGTATGGCCTATCTAGCTATATAGTTCAGTGTACTATAAAAGCCAGTTTAGTTTATGTTTCTTCGCTCTCTCTTTCCAAGTCCATCCATTTTCTTCATCTCTCTCTCTCTCTCTCTCTCTCTCTCTCTCTCTCTCTCTCTCAGTGTGCAATGACTCCCATGAGTCTCCCTCCCGGTTTCAGGTTCCATCCAACAGATGAGGAACTCGTTGCTTACTATCTAGATCGAAAGATTAGTGGCCGAACGATTGAGCTTGAAATAATCCCTGAAGTCGATCTCTATAAATGTGAACCATGGGATTTACCAGGTACATATATATATATATATATAGTCATTTTCTGCATGAAATATCATGAGTTATGCCCGCAAGCGCAATTCTGAATTTTCTGTTTTCAATTAATCTATTTTCCACGACACATGAACAGATAAATCGTTTTTGCCAAGCAAAGATATGGAGTGGTACTTTTACAGTCCAAGGGATAGAAAGTACCCTAATGGATCAAGAACAAACCGAGCAACTAAAGCTGGTTATTGGAAAGCAACTGGTAAAGATCGGTCCGTGCACTCTCATAAGCGAGCAGTGGGCATGAAGAAAACTTTGGTGTATTATAGAGGCAGAGCTCCCCATGGCATTAGGAGTAACTGGGTGATGCATGAGTACCGCCTCATCGACTCAGCGTGTGGCAATTCTGAATCATCATCATTGAAGGTATGATCCCATCCTTTTTAAGTAAAATTTTCAAAGGATTTCTGAAGTGAAAATAAATTCAGGGATTTAATTTTAAAAGTTACTTAAATACTACAAACCAAAAGAGCAAAAGAAAAAAGAAAATTATTTTAATTAATATACACCCCTCATGTTAACTGTTGTAATGTTGGATCTATCAAAATGCCATCAAAATTCAAGAAAAATGTTATGATGAGATCTTCGAAGAAAGGGTTAGTATATATGTAGTATTGATTGTCACTTTTGGGTTAGAGATCATCAAACTTATGCATTATCTCCTCTGGATCAGTAAACCCTAAAAAACCCTAACAAGTACCGAAAGAAAAAGAAGAAGGAAAAAAAAAAGGGTGAATTAGCTGCAGCATGATTTCTTTATTTCAACGAACTAAAGCGAGCTAGCTTGTTGTACCTTATCATTTCAAAATGATTAATTTGGAGCTCTTTCCAATGCATTAAAATGAGCGCAAAAATAGCAGGCGTGCAGTCATGACGAGGAACATGATCATCTTAAGATATTTGTGCCATTGTTTGAATATCCTTCAGTCAAATTGATCAGAGCTATCGTCTTAGTTATATCATCTTTAAGTAATCAGTAAAAAATAAAGCAAATCTCATATGTTTCCTCCTTTTTCTTCTTTCTCTAATTTTCTTTTTCCCTCGAAAGGAATAGCTTATCAACAACATGATGAAAGAGTCTTTGGTTATATGACTTTAGTCGTACTTACTATTCTCTTTCCATCTACTTCTACTTCTTTTTTTCACCCTCTTTCTCTACCTACTTTTCTAGATCTTTGTATGATACTCATCTTTTCTTTCTCATGCGATTTATTTGTTATGAAAGGATCGATAAAATTAATTAAACAGCATTTGTGTTCGATAATTATTTTATACTGCAGGAATCTTATGCATTATGTCGCGTTTTCAAGAAAACATTAATACAGATGCCAAAAACCAAAGAAGAACAAGAACCGATTGTGAATTCAGATCAGAAGGATTCAGTCTTGGATGAACAAATATTTGGAGACGATATCAGTGTTACTGGAGTTGAAACTTCCCGAGGGATATCAGAAGTGAATCAGTATGAGAATTTCGTTGCTGAGTATTCCAAGTTTCCCTCAGATACCTCTTCTTCAGATCTAACTCAAGGGAGTACACCTACTGAAACTGCCATAGCAGATGATTTTCAAGCTCAATTTGCATCGGATGAAGCAAACAGTGCTGCTGATTTGTGTGCTGTCGGTATCGATCAATGCCCCTCAATTCTAACTCATCAGGTAAAACAACTTCAACTATATATATAAATAAATATATATATATATATTTAAACAGATTATTTATGCAAAAAAATTATGGTGTCGGTCTATGAAATTAATTTTATTTTAATTTGTCTTAAATTCTGATGTGGGGGCATATCTTGGTATACTTATTATAATAATAATCTGCTTTTTAACCCCTTCCTTTATTAATAATATGATCATATACTTTGTTAAATCTATATTTCCACCAATATTCTGCTTTATTCCTGCTTTATGCATGATTTCCAAAGCTTCATGTTCACATCGCATTTAATTTTAAGCCTAGTACTAGCATTACATGATCAATAATCATGGCTAGATCCATGCAGCTTGCATAAACGATAGATCTAGCTAGTGGCCGTGGTTTAAGGTGGCCCCACAAAGTAAGCTCTTTGAGTTTCTCTTTTGATCCTAAAGTAACAAAAGTTGGATGCAATGAACTCACTGCCTTTTCCAAAAGCTTCCTTCTAAAATCTCTTGGACTGACTCAGATGGGTGCTTTTTTCACCATCTTCAATAACTTCTTTTGACTGACTCAAATATCATTCAAAGTTCAAACATCTTTCTTCCCCATTTTCCTCACGGCTAACCCAAAAAAAATGTAAAAAACTCAGCTTCTCCAAATGACATTCTTTTCCGTGGTCTCAGTAATGATTGATTACCCCTTGCCCATTTTTATAATTCTGGTTTGACTGCTGTCCTATTCCACTATACATACATATAGACATGTCTTGCTATAAACACAATATGTTATATCCACCTGACAAAAAGCACTATGCATTGCACCCATGCAAGAAGAAGTAGTGCTTCACCATCTTGGATATATCTGCATGCATGCATTTCAGTATTTCAAATCATTTTGCGGATCAACGACTGCTCATTAATTCGGTATTCACCTTTTGTATTCTTTAAATGCAGGATACATATGTTCCAAATTACACAGAAGTACTGGATTATAGTCAACTAATTCCTAATTACCCTCCCTTGGAACTTGAAGATTTTCCTCAGATAAATTTGACAGAAACGAGGTCATTGAAGCCTGAAATCATCTACGAGTACATTTCACATGACAAGTACGGCCGGGACGATATGAACGGAACATTAGAAGAGATTTTCTCCCTGTGTTCATCTCAAGATCATCACAACTCCAACATTAATGCCCTTTCCATATAAGAGCTAGCTCGACTACACCAACGTATAGATCATGAGTTTCAAAAATATTTAATTTCTACAATTCATTAATATTGACAGTAATGTAGAACATTGTGATGCTCGCTCGGTTAAAATAACCAAAATCTGGGGGATTCTTCGACAACCACAGACGATAAGGCTCTGTTATGTTCTTCTCTAAAGAATGATGAGTCTAGCTAGGCATAGAACAATTTTTTTTTTCCTTTGTTTTTTCCATTTGTTGAAATCTGTTGTATTTTTTCCATCAAATGGGAAAATCTAATTTTCGGTGGTGCTTTTTTTTTTTTTTTTTTTTTAATATACAAATTCATGTTTAAGTTTCTTCTATATATATATAAAAATATTGTTTGGATTAATTGCAAATTAGTTTTTGGCTTTTCTATCTTCTGCAAAAGGTTCTTTGAGTTTCCAACTTTTGTATCTATCCTACATGATCTGGTGCAACACAAGGATTTCTCAGGAGATCAGCCATCTTATAAGTACTATCAGCTTGTCCAAACACCCTTGGCTGAGTAACTGATCTTATGGAACTCAGTGCATCGATTCGTCTGGCATGATGGCAACCATGCCGTGCCTCCATCTATCCCTTGTTATTTTCCATAATGAGAATTGCTAAATTAATGAGAATTAATGACGAATGTAATAGAGATGTCAATTAGTACGCACGTACGTACTGTCAACCAGCCGGGAATTCACATGCGGCACATTCATGCCATATCTGCTATCGCTTAAAAAATTTGCAATTCACATGCCATATCGATGGCATATTCACATGCGGTATACTCAGGAGGAGGACCATGTATCATTCACGAGTTAGTGTTTTTTGTATATTAACGATAATTGGAAACGAGTGGCCAACTCATATGAGGTTGTCACACGTAAAGTACTTTAGTTTTCATAAAAAAAAAAAAAAAAAAAAAAAAATTAGAATGTTTTGGATTAATGAAGTATAATATGGTCAATTTTGGGGTTTTATATCGTTATCTTTTAGTACTCCTCATTTATTCAATTTTATCATTTTAATTCTTGGGTTTGTAGTTTTTCAATTGAGACCTTCGTCGACAGATTTCCTTTAGAGAATCTAACAAATGGCCGTCCTATTTATCTTGGTGTTCAACTCGAGAATTTCATATATGAAGACTGGAATGGAGGCTAATTGTTTTTTCCTGGGAGTGATTTCATTGTAATTAGTATCTATTTATGCAGGAATTGATTTTTCTCCTGCCAAATCTTGTCATAGCTGACTCATAATTATGTGGCAACAGAAAGTGCTTTCAGCTGCAAATATACTTATTGTGAGAATTACTACTATTTATGATAGTAAATAATCATGAGAAACATACATATTTCTCTTAGGAAAAAGTTTTGATTCAAGGCACCTAGCTTTTGCCCACAGAAAAAATATTTTCTAACTAAATTATTAGCCGAAAATAGTTATTTCTGACATGTATTGTTGGTAGGAAATTATCTTCCCTTAGGTACTAGAAAAGCTTTTCTAATAAACTATTTTCGTGGGTAAAATTTTTTTCCCACATGTAAATCAGAGTTAATTATTTGCTATATATATATATTTCAGCAGAAATACTTTAGTGCGAGAAATACAATTATTAGAAAAAGTTATTGATTACACTCATTATAGTGGGAAATTCTGTTTTTCCATTTACATAGTTGGTTAGTAAAAGTACTTTTTCCTACATGCTAAAGAAGCTAGAAAAAAGTTTTTCTTACACGCATTATGGTGGAAATTTGTTTTTTTACCATGTACATACATTGTTAGTAAAAGTATTTTCTTACATGGTAAAGAAGCCAGAAAAAAGTATTTTGAGAACACCCAATGTTGCCAAAATAGTTATTGGGCATGTACAAATAGTCTTGGGAAAAATTTTTTATTGCAAATTATTTGATCAATAGTATTTATTTTATTCTTCCATTATGTGTCATTTTCTTCTACTTTATTGCAGTTATTTATTAGTGGGTAAAATGCTTGGCTGAGCATGAACCAATTTGACTCACTAATCAAATTGATGTCTTCATGGTCTGCTATACACTAATTTTCAAGTATTACTTTGGTTAAATGCACAAATAATCATGATCATTATTCATCTTTTCATGACCTGTCTATATGCCAAATATTATGCCATGTAACAGCTTCTATATAAAACTTCTCAAACATATACAGCCTACAATCACCTCAAATCCCCAAAGTCTAGACCAAGTCTACTTCAACCAACATACATAAAATGATATTAATGGTGTCATTATAGTCACCACGCCAACATGTATATACATACATAAAGTTCATCTTCCAAGTTGTAGAGCATTTACATGGACAACAAGAGTTCCCAGATAGTTGATTAAAACAGCTTGTAAGCAAATACATCTAGTTTAGTAATTCTAGATCGAACACCTTCCTGGATGGAGCATTCTTGCAATAAAAGTTGCATGCATGCATGGAGACTTGGTTCAGTACAATAGTCGTAACTTAGATATCTGTCTTCACCAATTGTAACTTTTGATGAAAACTATTCTATTTAACTGATCTGCAAAATTGGAAACACCAATGTCAAATATTAGTGTATGGTCAATCTCTACCAACCTAACCAATAAATTCCAAACTATACAAATAATCATCTACTGCTATTGGCTTTGTATTTAACTCCAAATATAATAATTAACATGATATGTGTCTAAAATCATCCATACAATTTTGCATTTTTTTATATGTATATTACACCTATATAGGGAAATACCTGTAGGTTTGGCTGAGATTTTCAAAAGTTCAATTAGTACTGCAGTTGGCCCCAATTCTGGTTTCTTCAAGAAAATAACAACTGAGCATCAATTACAGTAGAACATTTATAAACTACTACACCCATCTCAAATAACAGAACATTTACAACAAAACAGCAGAACATTTGTCTAAGGATTGCACGTTGAATAAACTTGATACCTTCTTGTTACTCATTTCTTACCTATATCTTCATAGACAACACATAAGAAATTTATTGAAATTAACTAAACAATTTGCTCCCTATGATATACTATCATCATTTTTGCGATGAACTACATAGACACAAATAAGATATTCTTGTTTGCAAACAGCAGCTATATCCAGGCCTTATAAGTCTATGCTTTCATATATTATGTCCTAATATCACTTAACTCACACATGGGAAATATAACATAAGATGAGAGGGTAGAAAAATACCAAGTATACATGTACATAAAGCAGCTTCTCTTTGTCCCACCTACATCTTAAGTTATCAAAAGTTATGCCTCAACCTATAGAACTGTACATACACCATCCTAGCATTAACTAGTAAACTTTGATGGCTATTTTCTTTGATAAACCAAGTCCCCACATCGCCAGATTAACCAATATGCTCAACAAAAGGATACATGCAACTTGCTGGAAGGATTTTACTTTTTACTAATAAAAAAGGTTTCTCAAAAGTTCAAAAAACTTGTACTCCCATATATAGAGATGCCTATGCATCTCCCAGATCAGTCTCACTACGAGACTGACTTTGGGACTCCACTTCTGTCGTATGGGAAAATAACTGCTTCTCAACATCTAAAAAGTGGGCCCTCTTAGCATCCATGTCTCTCTTGAAAGCATCAAGTTCACTCCTTAGGGGGCTAATATGTTGAAACTCCCTATTCTTCAACAATGATGGAGATGGTTCGGGTAAAACTAAGTGGCCTAAACCTCTTGCATAGCCGGATCGATGTCCTAACACCTTCTTGAACACAGCATTTGCTGCATCATCCATGTTTGCTTCTGGTTCCATCTTATCCAACCTTTCAACCATCATATTCTACATTATATCAACTAATTCAGTATTAGCCATCCACCAATCTGTTCTATAAAATTTAAAAATGCATATAATCAAATATTTACTAACATAGTTATGCTCAGCAATGAATCTATTCTTTTTTGTAGACCAATGCACCTCCTTATAAAAAGCAACCAAATTCGGAGCTATCTTCCGCTTTGGAGTGTTAAGAAAGCATATTTCCAAAATTTAGTTTTCCATCAGTAAGAAAGAATACAACAAAAATAAAAAATAAACTATTAAACTTTGTAGTTTTTACCCTTTCCTCCATGAGCCTAACAAAAGACTTCTTGCCACCCGTGTGATTCATCATTTGATTCCCCCTATTATTTGTGTTCTTCTTTGATAGATTCTAAAATTCAAAGCAAAAGTGTGTGATCAGTTCTTTTTTTAGCAAAGGAAAAATAACAAAAACAGCAACTCATATGTATACGTAGAAAATTACATCTAAAAGTCAGACCCCAGAAAATAATAATGATTTTTTTTTTATCTTGAATTCTTCACCGCCCCATCTCTTACATAAACATTCCCAAACACTTTTCTCTACCATAGTTGTCCCACTGGAAATAGCCTTGTCATGTGTTTCGTACTCTTTGTACTTGCGGTGTAGTAGGTAGTAAAAATTATTATACTTTTGAGCAAGTACCATTGTCACAGTCTCTTGGTGGTTGCTTTTAGTCCAATCCAATGCAAAATCAGCCTAATCACAAGAGGTTATTGTATATTAAGTATGCAATTGAATGTGCAGTACTTAATTATAAAATTTCAATTAGGAATAAATAGTATACGGACATGATCTATTAGCTCATCCTTTTCTTTTGTATCTACACGAGTCCAGCTTGCATGGCTCATGTTTGTATATAGTCTAATAATATGTGTCACTCGTGCTGTAAAGACTGAGACATTTGCACAGGATACTCCTCGTTGACCATCCTTAATATCCAAAGAAATTTTTCCATATTTATGAATATGATCAAATTCCGTGCACCTTGCTAGTCCTCGACCCTGTTTCTTTGTAATAACATCTATAGAACAAGACCACAATACCAATAAGTGGATTATAAAGTAATTCAAACAACTAACTTATCCCCAACAATATCAACTTTTTTACAACCTTAAACATATGGTCATCAGAGGTATTTTACCCGCAACATCCATACTCATGCCAGCCTCATTGTTGGGAGTTGTCAACTCCTCTAGTTCAACACTCGGTGCTTGAGTGGACTCATCTGGAAATGATGGAAGCTCGTCTCGTAGTGTGCCTACTTGAGGCTGTTTTTCTAATTGGCCTCTACCAAAACCTGATGCTACATGCTCAAATTGCCCACCACGACCTTTCTTTCTTCCTCTCATTGCATGCACCATCTTTATCAACAAATGAAGTCGATTTGTTGATAGACAGAAAAAGAGTATACGATTATGTATGTACAATAAAGCTAAACAATAACTACGCAACAATGTAAAAACAATATTGCATCACTAATGTAGCAGAATCAAGTGATACTATTATTGACCGTGGAATACTATACATCATTAGAAAGTAATATCAAATTTGTCAAGAATACTAACAAATTAAAGCAGAAACTATATACAGCTTTACTGAAAGTGTAGCCGCCTCATATATATAAAGTATTACATACCAAATATGTGTAGTCACATATATAATCAGAGACACTAAAGTCCATATTGAAGAAACAAAACATCATGCATTTACCCCCTAATGTAGAGAGCACATTGAGCAATGTATGAATGAACCTTAACATGTGCAATTTCAAAACCACAATATTTCTTTCAACATACATAGAACCCATTCATAGTTAGAAAAACTTTTCAAGAGGGATAGGGCCATGATATAGTGACTTTGTGAAGAGGCAATGCTACCCAGAAGCCTTGGTTGTGAAATAGACCACATAAAAATTCTGACTTTGATTATAAGTGAAAAAAATAAATAAGTCCAATATTATCTCAGCGTTCTCTCGTACAGAACACCCCTTCTCTCGTATAGAACATCCCCCTCCTCTAAAAAAAATCATTTCTTCTCTTCTTTTCCTAGTGTAGCCAAGCTCCTCATTCAGCATCCCTCACTCAACATTCCTTCGTTGATAAGCATCAAATAAACTCACACATGTAGTTCAATGTGTGACAAATTGTACATTCACGTAAACTCAACTGAAAAGTCAGACACAAATACTAGGTCCTATGTTCCAAATCACATCCAATAAACACCCTTAAATTATAGCATTTCTTCACAATGCCAAAAGAAAATAGAAACCATAGCAAATGTGCCAGTAGATTTAGTACCAAAACATACCATGTTCTAGTCATATGAATTGTAAACGAAATCGGAGAATCAAACAGAGAGGGTGAGATACTAAACATGCTGCAATCATGATATAGAGAAACATATTTCTATATATACTTCCTGGGACATATTTAAAGATGTTACATCATGTACAAAAAATTATACAAGTTTAGCCCTTCAAATGGATTTTCATCTAATAATGGAGATGAAAAATTGCAAACAAATGAGGGAAAGTAATGGAGCACTCACAATAGAAGCTTTTTCCCTGTATAATTTCCTTCCCTCAACAAGTACTTAACCCGTCAAACAAAGTGGGTATTGCACCAAGCTATTGTTTTCCTCTCCTGGCAGATGATGGCAAACCTTCTCTCTGCTTCTCTATGCACGAATGAAAAGGAAGGTTTCTAACCAAAAACTACAAGAAAACGGGTCCAATCATCAGAAAAAGGTATGGTAGAGTTGGACAAGTACTACAATTGTCTAGACATATTTTTTATTTTTAAGCCAACTTTTGAGTTTCCCACGCCATCACTAAATTTTTATCGCCCAAAGCATAACAACTTGCATTTGCTTTCTTCTTGTAAACACTGCTACCTTATATTTTGTGAATTTATCTTAAATAATCATCCTTGCAATGAGTATAACTTTTCACTGCCAAATATTAGAATTTTCTTAATTAATTGTTTTTAGAACTATAATATTATAATTTATTGTTTTGACCGTGTATAAAGTCACATTAAAAGAACTCAATATATATATATATAGCTACTTTCCAATAACATAATTAATGGATGCTGTAAAGCGTCTAATCAATTTTGCAGATATCTTACTACTCTACAATTCTTTCCCCCCTTTTAACAATTTTTTGGCACCCACCTATAGTCTATACATATATACATATATGTATGTATAGATGAGATTATTTTCTATGATTTCATGAGGTGACTTGACTTTTGGATAGTGAGCTTAAGAATACTTGAGAAGTGTTGTAAATAGTAGTGCGTAGAGATTGGAGTGGGTTTGTGGGTCTCATTGAGAGTGTTTTTAGTTGTTTGGATGTATGAAGTATGTTAAGTTGACTTTTGAATAGGAATGTGAAAAAGGTGTGGGCCCATCAATGATAGAATTTATTAATAATGATGGTGAAATGATGATTTTATTTATATATTGTTTAAAATACATAGAATAATTATGAGAAACAACAATTGCTAACATCTTTTAAAAATAATTTTGCACATAATTTTTGAAAAAAACATTTTATTTAAATTGAAATTAAGCAAAAAATCAATTTTTGGCTATATATTTTTTTAAAACACGTAGATACGCTCTATAAAATATTTTCGGTACTCTGAGACTTATTTAATTAATTCCAGTCGAAATTATAATATGGATTAAAAAAAAAAGGTGCTTCGTAATGCTATTATTTGAGAAGTACTGAAATTATTTAATTCCAATCTTGTAAAAGAATCAAATGTTTTTCATTTTTAACAGGAGATCGTCATGTTCCCCTAATTATAATTTTTTGCTAGTGTGCTCATACAAGCAATAAAAGAAATTTTCCTTTTTCTAAATCTATTTCCACCCAACTTCAACATTAGTTCAATTTCTCAATTCACATGTTCGCGAATAAAATATATTAAAATGTAATGACATAAAACTAATAACTTTTTCCAAAACAAGGGGCTTTTGCCAAATAGAGTCATACAATAACATAGAATTTAATGCAATAATTAATTCTTATTCCTATTCGCCTATATGCTAAGTGCGATTGAATCCCTTGTTGCTGCCCTGGCCTGTGTAGATGAAGATGATATATCAGGAACATGCAACATTCGCTCTAAATCATCTTCAACTATCTGCCCGGGATAGTGATCATGATTGGTAAACTTACGCAAATAGTTATCATTCAATGTAGTGTTTCAAATAATATTATGCATGACACAACATCCAATAATAATATATCGTTGTATGGTTAGCTTGTACCCATTCATGTACTGCAATATCTTAGACTGTTTCTTTAGAACACTGAATATTCGCTCAATAACATTCAGTAGGGAAGAATGCCGATAACTGAAATAGTCTTGATATCCTTGGAATGAACGATTGTCGTGACGTTTTAACCTGTGATATCGCACCCTCGGATACGTCGACATAAATCTCCTAATACACAGAAAGGCAGAATCTACTAAGTAATATCTACCTGAAAAATATAAATATTACATTACTAATATTTTCTTCAAAAATTACGCAATACTGCTTATCCAAAAATAAATAAATGTATAATGGAATACCTTCAGGAGGCCATGGGAATTAGGTGTCTATACGACTCAATGCATCCATAAATACTTGAGTATCGTGGGTAGTACCCTCCCACCCATAGTATATCAACGTAAACATCATATTGAAATCACAGGCTGCGAGGAAATTGTGGCTAACTCGATGATGCCGAGTTATATACGCCTTAGTTATTGCATGGGCACCACTGCATTGATAAACGTTTCATCAATTGAACCATAACATCTCTACACGCACATCCCCTAATTTTGAGTTATGCATATATAGTAAATGGGACCGAGCACACTGTGACTATGTCAATCGATAATTGAGTTTTTTCTTATGAAAGAGGAAGAATTTGTTACCTCGAACTATGGATAATGTCGTGGATTGTTGAGAATAAAAGGTGACACCCCCATCACCTTGTGTTGGTGCTATCACTTCAGAAGTAAGGCGACATAGTGCCTTCATCACTTTGAGTACATTTCGATTAACAGTTTCAATCAAATGTTGAAACCGGTCAGCTACGATCCATTGAGCTGAGCCATGGGCGACCGTGTATGCAAACATTGCAACATCTTCCTCCACAGAAACCTCCCTTGTCGATTTGAGAATGGCATCCACACGTAACGTATTGCATAACGCTTGAAATGCATATACTTCCATTCGAAACATGTTCAGACAATTTTTTGGGTATCCATTGAGAATTGTGGTATCATGCTGAGGAATTCGCTCATGAGCTGGCTCGGTAAATTGTTGCACTGCAATGGCCATAAGCAGGGTTATGTTATTAAACTGGCTAGGATTATTCCTCAACCACTCTTGCCATTCCTCCCACATTGGATAGTGGGAGCTACCGGATCCTCCCTCATTGGCATTGTTTGCCTCCACTTGGGGATCATCATCTGACGCATTGTTTGGATCTATGTGATACTCATCATCTAACCCACTTCCTACTTCCATTATGTGGTTTTAAAAACAATTAGCTCAAGTACATCTAACCATTTGCATACAGTTATCAAATTATGTCCTATATGACTTATCTAAAAAATCCATCTAGTACTAATATTGGAATTAAACAAAAGGAATAAAAATAGACAGTTATCAAATTATGCAAGTACTTATCTGAATTGTCCGTAGCGTAGATAATAAAACATTAGCAATCTTCCATTGATATATGGTACACACCATTATGAACATAAGCAGAAGATAGCACATCTATTGATGTAGTTTTCTAGATGCATGTTTCAATTCGTAAGGAGTAGTTATCTCATTCAACCATGAGTATATGATATTGGCAAAAGCTCTTCCCCTTTTCCCAAGGTAGGTATGGAAGAAATATAACAATAATGAACAATGAGTGCAAGAGGGAATATGCAAACAAGAAATACTTATGTTGGATCTTTTTTCCTAAAACTTAGCATGACCCAAAGTTTTGGTTCTCTACTCATTAGACATTGAATAATTGAATGTAAAATGGCTCCAAAAATGAGAAGAACACTAGTTGAACAACCAAATTTTTCCAACAACAATTTTAGAATATCACTACACGACTAAAATTCTCATACAATCGAAAACTGTTTCTTCTCAACATAGAATCCCCGAACATTAAACAATCGTCTCAAATTTAAAACAATCTAAACTACAACTCAACGACAAACAAACAACAGTCCTAGCAACAACCGAATACAAGAACTGAACAACAATCTAACAACAATTTATAGTAAAAACAATCAAACACAGTAAAATAAAAAGATAGTCTTCGTCAGCCAATCCTCAAACGCAGGTTAGGGCAACCACCGGATCCAAGCTAGTCTGCAATCCGGGGCTATGCATAAGAACATGTCTTGCATATTTTCGTTAAGAAAATGCATTGATGCCTTGTTATATACTTCTGTAGGCAGCCACAGGGTATCCAACAACTTCATACATTGCTTCATTTTGCTAGATGACGCATTCGATCCATTTGAGCCTTCGCCTTCGCTACGCTTTCTACTAGATTCGTCAAATATCCTCTCCTCCAACTCAGTCCTAGTGGTGGCGCTGGCGGCCATCACTTCAAGAGTTATGCTCAATTATGAGGAAATGCTACCCGAAACAGGCTCCCTTGCTCTATGACGAGTGACCCATGAAGAATTCTTCCAACTCACACCTGGTATACTCATGTCTAGGCCGTCTATATCAATGGGCACATCCATAGCAGTTCCATGTACAGATGTCGTGCCCTTGCCTCCTTCTCAAGGTGGTCCTCCTCATCCGACCTGAGGGGGTCTTGCATGAACGCATAATGGAGGACCCCTGTGGCAATAGTCTGTCCGAAAATGGTGCATAGGAGATTGTAGCCTGGACAGCCATTGATTGAGCTGAAATATTGCATATTTTATATATTTAAAACCAATGTATTTTAATTGCTTCGTGACATTATTAATGGTTTTAGATGAAGAAATGGTTAATAGGTATAAATTTGAGCTATGATTTAAATTGATTAATATTATGGTTTATACTTAAAGTTATAACTTCTGATTTAATTGAGCGATATTTCTTCATATGAGCAATATTTTTCTTTGATATTATATTTTTACTTTTTAATTTATTTTTTTGGTTTTCTATTTTTTTTGGTATGTTGTTTCTTTTCCTTATTTTTATTCTTCCTTTGATTTTATAATTTCAGACTATCTTTAGATAAAATACATGCAATTTTAGCACATGATCGACTTGATTTTAGACAGGAAACCAAAAGAAAAACACATGCACATGGTTCAGTGGGACCCATTCATTATTTTATGGAAGCACATGGATTTGGGAAGCACAAGTACACGACAACAACAATTCAACCATCATGCAGTGGACTTTACAACAAGAAATGAAAAGGCTAACCTCTTCATGTGCTGAAGATGGACTTAGGGGTGTCATGTAGTAGGAATTTGAGAGATTAGAGGAGTGATTGAAGGAGAAGGCAGCACAGGAAATGGAAAACAACAAAAAGAAAGTTGGTGAGTGCTGACTTTTGTGGACTTTGAATGTTAAAGAACTTTCAGTGGTGACGTTCTTGCTTTGGTTGTTCATGGATGCACGCGGTCTTGAGAAGAACATGGGACTCCTTACGGTTTGAATGAAAATCACAGAGGCACGTTAAAAAGAGAGGTTTTTACGTAAAGAGGAAAACGGACGTTCGGGAGGGACTTACTTTTAGGGTTTACGGAAAAAGGAAAATAAAAAGAGGCTGATGTTTAGAGAACAGGGGAGTTGAAACGAAGAAAGGACGCTGCTAAAGTCATAGGAGGGGGTTAAAATTTAGAAGAGCAGGTTTATCTCATTTCTGTCAGAAGCAATAATCTATGGTTTCTCACGACTAAGTGATCCTTTATTTTTTCATGCCACCCAAACTTCATTTGCCATTTCCTCTGTGAGCTCGCTACTTTCAACTAAGCATGAACCGAAGTACCCAGACCACCTCTCAAGTCTGCTTCGCACCATGAATATGATAAGCCCCACTCACGACAGTTCACAGCCACGTTGGACTGCTCACCCGTGAAGCCACCACTTTCCAGCGCATCCATTCCACACCACTCCGTTTCTTACCTCTACCTTTCGGCGCCATAACCAGCTTCAAGCCACCCCGTCACACGCAGATCTTCTTCCTTCAACCTCACACCGTCTTATTCCATCACTATGCCCGGCAGCATGTGTACACTTCATGGATTCTAGCCATTGAAAGCCCTTGTTTTTCTACCCCAAAACAGAGCATTCAGTTTTGGTTTTTAGGTGGATTTGAACCAAAGGAAATAAATAGAGTGAGAAATATTTTTGGGCTTAGACACACAAGCGAAAGGAGAAGTGAGGAGCTGGTTTTAAGGAATGTAAATGAAGAAAAAGAAAAAAAGAAGAAGAAGAAACGTGGAAGGCGAAGGGGAGTCGGTTTCTCATACGAGGGCTTGTATTATTTTTTTGTCTAAAACGGAGACCGAACTGAGAGTTTATGGCAGGGATCTTTCGGGCTTCATTTTCTCTCATTTTCTTGCTCTCCTATAGTTGTTTTCCATTGTTAATTTTTTTGCTTTATTTTAGTTATTTTATGGAGAATATTTTTGTGATTTTCATAACTCTTGTGTTGAACATGGTTGGCTAAATTTTCGTACTAAGGTTAGAGGTGAAGTTTAATGATTTAAACATTGTTTTCAGATCAACATAAAATTTATTTTGTGGGCTTGATCGATTGAAGGATTTTATTATTGAATATTTTGATTATCTATATAGTTATCTTGATTTATTGTGATTTCCGAATACAGTAAATGCTTGAAAAAAATCTCTGTGATATTCAAATGAGTTTGTGAATGTTTTAACCATGAATCGTTCATTCTTAATCATTAGTGATTATTTTTTTTGACCTTGAACGCTAAATCCTCCAGTTAAACAGAATCATCATTCTAGTTTAATTGAAGTAAATCGATCGGAAACAATATTCTAAATTATTAGATGGATCCTCGAAATCTTAGTGATTCTTCATTTCAATTTATTTTATCATTTTAGTTTTATTCTGTTACGTGAACAATCTTCATCTCAGTAATTTTTTTGTCTACCTGATTGCAAGTTTATTTTAGTAATTTATTTTCTTTCTTTGAGTTAATTTTCTTCATCACATAAGTCAATCCTTGTGGATTCAACTCTGTTAGGTACTACAACACCTGTATACTTGCAGGTAAAACTGCACTAAATTTTTGATTCACTAGTTTGAGTCAAATTTTAGGTGCAACAGCCATGAGTCTTGAATTTCCTCCACTGGCCACACACATAACCGTAGGACACAGTTATGTTAGTACAGTATACATGCACAACATTTCAGAAATCAAAGATATGTCCTACATAACAAATGATGTTGAGTAAGTCAAGTTCAATTAATTGATTACCGATATTGCCCTAGCCCAATGTTCCTCCGTGGCAACTACAATTTTCGTCTGCTGATTTCAGCCCATTCCAATTTGGATCAAAAAATCAGTAAACAGTCATAGCCTAAGTCTCAGTCGAGTGATTTTCCCCCGAATTTGGTTAGGATCCACCGGCTTCCTCCTAACTTGAGTCATCTTTTCTGTAAGTCTGACGTGGTATTGATTGGTGATTCTCGACCCAACCAATTTCCCCTCAAGGGTCTCTTGGTAGAGAATCTCTACCAATAACTCCTCCATATCAGCAGTCCACAATTCACCGGGGTTCCTCCCCTTAGGATCCTCCATCAAGTGTTGCTCAATGCACAAATATTTTATAGATAAATCCAAGAGACCTTAGCTACTATTGGTTAATAGTTTAGTACTTTTGAAGTGTCTCGGTTAGACACTTCTTATGTAATAAAAGGTCTCATATTAATGCAAACTAGGATATCAAGAATATGATAAAACAAACAAAAATTTCAAATCCATATGAAATTATGACAATGTAATGAATATGGCCAAACGATAATTGAAAATGGTCCATACAAAAGAAATAATACCTTCCACGATGCACGAGTGGAAGATCTGAGGTCGTATAACTATAATATAGATAAAAGACAAAACATATCAGCAAGTAATAATTGTGTTGGGTCAGCAAACAGAATGTATACAACAAAAACATCTGGTACTTGGAAGTGAAAAAGATACGTTTCCAATAAGGGAAAAAAATTGGTTTGTGTTTGGTTAGCATACAGGAAAAAGATACAATTTACAATTATACCCTCACATTACACCAATTACAACTATGAACGTAAACTTTATTAATTTAATTTTGTAGTTGAAGATATTTTCATGGGAAAAAATCAAGTCAACCATGAAAAAGATGCCGTTGAGCTTAAAGCAATTCTCTTCTTCCATCAACACTTCCGCTCTGAGATAGGTCCCAATTGATCTAGTTTTCAAGAATTTCTAGTAATATTTTCAGCTTCCCATTGTTGAGATTAGGGTTTTATAATGTATGCAATTTTTTGTTGCTGTTTTTCATGGGTTTTATATTGTATGCAATTTTTTGTTGTGGTTTTTCATGGGTTTTATATTGTATGCAATTAAGATTAGGGTAATATTTTCAGCTTGAGATTCTTCGATTTTCTGTGATGTATTCGAATCCTCACTATGCAATTAAAAAGAATGATGTTAGATTCTATAACACAAAAATAATTTTCACCATGCAATGTCAAAATTCCCAAATCAAATAACATCCTTTCAGATAACAGATTAGCATTATTATTATTATTTTTTATCTTCATTTGAAGTTTAAATATCAAGTTTCAGTATCACCACCAAAGTTCATGCAAGCCATATGCATGTCTAAACAAAGGAACTAATTTTGTTAATCTATTCTTATCTTCTATTATGATACTTTGGTTTCAACATCTCTCTTATGTTTCTGATGCAAGGAACACAATTCCAATAATACCATATAAAACCAGCTTTATTTAGATGAAAGTCATTCCATCTACTTTGAATTTCAGCATCCAAAAGGTAAGGAAAAAAATCGAAAAGAAAAAAGAATGAGGGACACCGCTTTCATCTAAACAACTTGATTAAACTAACATATGGATAAATGGTTCTTTAGTAAAATTGTCATGGAAACTGTCATTGATGATTGAAATTTTTTTAGTAACCTGTGTTGTGGTAGATATTGATGATTGACTGGAGAAATATCCCTTTGAAATGCAAAATATAAACTCAACTATTTGTCCCAGTTGAATTTGGGGCTGGTTTAATTTATCCTTATCAAACCAATTAGATTGGACCACAAGCATTCTTTTCCATCATTCTAATAATTTGTGATCATATTATATGTCTCCCGCTATGCTTTGATTAGAGCAGGATATAATTTTAGCTTAAACAAGTAACTTAATTTCTGCAGTATGATAATATGAGTGAATTTTTGGATGATCATGATTTGAGACGGTTTCTTTCTTTGGTTTACAGCAAGGAACTTCATTAATACTGTGTCAATTTTGTATGTTTTTATTGCGTGTATGTATAACGTAGATATAGCCTATATGCACACAAATATACATAGATATAACATCTACTGCACAAGTTCTATTGCTCAAATTTGAGACAACCAAATATAACAATATGGAGGTGTCTAACTGGCTGTTTTGGTATAATTTTTAGTGGCTGCCCAACCACATGTGGGCTGTAGAAACATGTGGTTGGATAGAAACTAAAGGGGTCAGATGTTTGCGTTGTGGCTGAGGTCAAATAGCAATTATTTTTTGGATCTAATGATGGTAGAAACTGCAATTATATGGTAGAACTGTGTTGCTAGAAACTAAATTTTTTTATTTGTTTTTTTGTGGTTTGTGCTGGATTTTTAATTATTTGGTATAAACTATGTTGGTATATTTGCAATTTTTTCATTTTCTGTGTTGTTAGAAAATATGTTGGTAGAAACTTATGTAAAGAGGACATTTATCTTTTGTATTTAATCACAATAGTAAATTGTGTTTTTCAGAATTTGCAAACTTTATGTTTTTTTTGGTCTATTTGCAAAATTTACATCCAGGTAGTATTGCTCTACAACCACGCATGCACAGCAGAGAGAGTCCCTCACAGCATAAACCATACATGCATAGAAGAGAAATTGATTCATAGCAGGGACCATGCATGGACAGTAGAGAAATGAAGATCCGTGTATAATGTAACATATAACACAAGTGTCATCTAATCCTACCACTATGGAAAAAAGATAGGAGCAACAATTGTTTATATATAGTTTGTAAATACACGATCTCAGTATAAAAGAACAATGAATGAAAATATATTCTTTCTCCTGGGTATTGTGTCAAACACTTGATATGCATCCCCCTTTTGGTTTTTTTTTTAGACAGGAGAGAGGATGACATGGGACCCAAGCATGAGTACGCTAATTACTTGAACAAAAAATAAAGGATCTCTATTCCAAGTTATAACTCCAAACAAATTAGCAGGATTCCTTGTAATGCATAGTTCTTTAGAAAATTGCATGCTAACTTCCAAACTTTTTGTTAGGAACCCAGCTAGAGAAAGAGAAAGAGATGATGGAACTCAAGCTTATGAAGTGAAGATGCCGAAGTGGTTTTTGATATATTGCTACTTAAAATGGTTTTTGAACCCTTTGATAGAGGAAGAGAAATGAATCTTGTGGGGACGAATTGTAAGATCCAGGGAACAAGTTTTATAAATCCAAGGAACAACCCATTTACCTTAATTGAAGGCTCTATAAAGATATTGGAGAAGCACAAGGGTATATTCAATAACATAGAAAACGAGAAGCTTCTGGCACATGTGGACTGGTTTGGATGGAACACCTAGGATGCATTTTTATCAGTCCACCCATATGCTAAGCCATGGACATTGTTAGTTACAACTCTATTACTTATATGCCTTGGGGTATCATGGCTTTTTTATGTTACTACGCTCGTTGTTGAATATATTTTTATCCTTTCTATAATTCTCTTCTATCTTGGCATTGTGGCATTGAGTCGGTACAATAAGGGTGAGCCTTTGACTATGGGGAGATTTTATGATATTGACTCTATAGCAAAGATATTTCCATCTCTCTTCAAGTAGTTTTTGTCAGCAATAAGGCATTTGATGACCATGATAAAGGTTGCTTTTCTTCTTGTCACTGGACTTGGAGTGTTTCCTCTGATGTGTGTGGTAACTTGTGGAGTTGATAAATTACTAAAGGTTTGGGATTTTTTTGAAAGAAGATTTTTTAACTTTGAAGGTCATTAAGCACATGTTTATTCCATTTGTCTTCTCCAAAAAGAAAATATTCAATTTATATTTCCAACTGCTATTGATGGAAAAATTAATGCTTGGTAACATATGGGCTCTAGGGTTGACTTTGATGCATCTGGACAAGGGTGCACTAGAATGCTCTCTAGTGCTGATGGAAGCAGACTATTATTCTTTGGTGGAAAAAGTGAAGATGGTGACTCTTTCCTAGTTGAATGGAATGAAATTGAAGGAGCAGAGCAATGGAAAAGGCTCATAAATTTGCAAGATTTGGTAGATAATAATTTTTCTCTTTAGTTACTTGATATAATGCCACCTTATTGGCCCTTTGATAGGGGTAGAGAAGAATTTATGGACACAATTTATTACCTAATGGTTGGCTATAGTGATCTAGCTTTAAGAGATTGGTTAAAGGAGCATGCTGATGCATTAGAGCTAGACAAGTTAAATTGGATGGAGCATGGTTCAGTCACTCAACATGTCAAGAATGGATTGAATCTACAAAGTTTGATGCAGCTATTGATGTGTTTGAAGATAATGGAACATGCCACATTCCTTAGTAAAAATAGGGGAATATAGAGGAGTAGGAGAGAAAATGGGGGTGATCTTGAATCTATATTTTAGCTTGAATATTGTAAGGAGGTTTGGGAACCCTCGACATTTCCCTCATCAGTAAACGTATGGCCCTCTAAGGCATTATCACAAACATCTCATATGCAATTTTGATTTCACTTATGCAACGTCTTAGCTTCCATTACCCGTATCCCTTATTACATTCCAATTCACTTTAGGATAACCCACAGGGTCTTAAAACTTTTTTACAAGGTACATTCCTGAAATGACTTTTTCCTAGGAACTATTCTCAGCTACCAAACACTTTCGATCTCATGCAAATAAATCTATTTGAAAATACTGAACCAGGCACAACTCATAGAATAATAAACAAATTATAACAAGGAGTGGGGAGTTTATTTTTGCATACCCTAAATGAGCGCATTCTTGGCCCCGTGATCAGTGGCGGAGCCAGGAATTTATTTTAGGGGGGGGCAAACAAAACTAGAACAATATGTATAAAATATTTATTGTTCTATTTTTATACAATTTTTTTTTACGATATATAATAACCTGATAGGAAGATTTACAATAAAAATAAAATACGTTTAATACAACTTATGTATTAAAAAAGTATTTGATATGTCAAGAGCAATATATCATTGAAATAATATAAAGACATTCATACAAATATATTAAATAAAAGAAATACCGAGTGTCTAAAATTGTAACTTGTGTTCTTTTAAACAAACAAGATCATCAAGTATTGAATCTAAATCAAAATTCTTAACTATTTCTCTTTTAATATAGACAATGGAAAGAGGTTAGAAATACTACTGGTTATAGTTAGAATTTTTTTAATTTTATTTATAATAAAAATATGTATTTTATTTTATATGAGATGTGTTTTATTTATTTCATTTTTATATCATATTAAATTTTATGGAGGGGCCAAAATAATTTTTAGAGGGGGGCCAATATATGATAAATTAATATTATTTTATTAAATCAAAAAAATTAACATATATATATATTTTCCAAATTTTTGGGCAGGCCATGCCCCAACGTGGCTCCGCCACTGCCCGTGATGACCAATCTGGTCACTACACCTCTTGGGTGTTGTGGCGATCGTAGCTAAGCCTCAGTGGTGCATGTTGTGCCTTTGCTTCTGGCACAACATGCACGAGTTCACAAAACCCTTTGCTTCTGGCCAGTGGTAAATCAATCCAAAAAAGCTGACAATGGGTTATGCATGGATCAGGGGGCCTAAGGAGCTAACAGGGATACAGTGGCTTTGATTTGCCTGGATGGGAGAAGGGCTAGAGAGAGAGAGAGAGAGTAGGTATGGCAATAGCATTGCAGAAAGGTAGAGAGAGGGAAAGCGAAGTCAGGGTATGAACTCTGGCATGCTTTAGTTTTCACTGTGGGGGGATTCTCTCGAGGAAGCCATGGCTGGGACTGTGAGGAAGAAGGGAAAGGTTGCTACCGACACAAAGGAAGAGAGAGAAAAAGAGATTAATGGGAGAAAATATGCTGCGTCTATGATGGGGGAGAGGGAGAGCTCGGTCAAGGTATGCTCGCTGGAGCTCGGTCAGCTTTCACTGTAGTGGGATTATGGTTGAGTGATGCGTGGAGACTGCTTGGACTGTGATGGGAGAAAGCTCGTTGGGGAAAAAGGAGAAGAGGAAAGAAGGCAACAGTAGGGAAGCTGTTAGATAGAGGGAGAGAGGTAGTGCTGCGAGTAATAAGGAGTTTGTCTTTTTAGTTCAACAGTATCAAATGCACATGCTTTCTGACGAAAGTGTCTTGAATATGGTCAAATGTGTTTGGATGCATCAATATTGTCATCTGTATTGTCGTTTGGTCTAGATAGTGAGAAATGTTAAGAAGTGTTGTGATTAATAGTGAAAAAGTACTGAAAAAATAATAATAGAATATTGAATAATAATAAAAAGTATGTGAAAAGTACTAATAAAGTAATGAATAGTAGTTGAGTCTGTTGAGAATACTTGAAGTACTTTCAGTACCCAAAAACTTGGAGTATCTTAAGAATACCTGAGAAGTCTTTGGTATCCAAACGTGTGAGAGCTACTCCTAAAAAACTCAACATTTTTAGTAAGAATTATTAGACATTTAATTTTCATCTTTTCATATTTTTATATACAAGTTTTTACCAGTAAAGGTACGAGGAACCACTCCAGGGAACTCCAAATGATCATTCTGATTAACTTGAATCAAGGATCCAAACTAAACAATTAGATCAAAAGTAGAATTCCAAGCTTAATAGAATATGCAAAAGATATTGAAGATACAAAAAATCAACACTTACATTATAAGCAATTCCACAGTTACATTATACATATACAAACACATAGGCAATTTATGCATAGATTGAAAGAGCAAACCACCCCTGTTTCTACTTGACCCAAACGGTTTCATTAAGAACATATTCTCCAAAAAATAGAGTATCTTACTGAGTGGAGGGGACGATGGATGGAAGTGAGTTGGATAACCCACTACTACAGGAAAAGGGTTTGCCTGATGTCGAACGGCAGATTTGGAAATGTCAAAAGTCACACTTTTTGAACTGGAACTAGCATAAGAGCGAGTCATGCACGACAATGAGTGGATTTTGATTCCGCAGTCGCCAAATAGATGGAGTAGCTCCGCTGTTAGTGATGGATTTTTGTGGAAGAGACAGCCGTATAGCCAAGCATTTTGAGTGGGTTTTGCTTAATGTGCAAGTAGAGAGAAAATTAATGGAGAAGAAGAAGTTGGGGAAGAACTGAGAAGATGAACTCGGGAGATTTGGGAGTGTACGGGAGCAAAGTGACGGGGAGGGGGGAAATGTGATTTAAGGGCGTTTTGGCGCTTTCATTAAAAATGTAATTGCAGCAAAAATATCTGTCGCTACAAGCTTTTTCTCTTTTTCAGCGAATTTGTCCGTTGCAATTTAAGCTAAAATCATATGCATTTATTTTATAGCGACTTTTTCCGTTGCAATAAGTAAAAATCGCTGCAAAAGCAAAAAGAGATAACTATAGTGGTAAATGTCTGCAGCGTACACCAAAAACGTTGGGATTAACAATCAATTGCAGCGATTTTATTTTCAACAAAATAAAAATCGCTGCAAAAGGCTTGATTTCTTGTAGTGCGTGAAGAGATCAAATTAGTGATATAATAATATTCCTATACCTGACTAATTCTTTCAGTTTTAAAAAGCATAGAAACCATAAACTAATTAATATAATATATATGCTTTAAGTAAAGGCATTAAATTCTTGAAATGCAATGCATTACTATACCAATAATTGGGATTAAAGGTAGTGTCCATAAGTCTTTAATCCCAATTATTTATAACTTCCTTATTGGCACACTACAATCCTTTGAAAGCTGGTAAACTAGAAAAATTCATTGTTATTTGAGTCGATGTATGCATTGTATTGCATAGCGGGCAGCTTCCATGAATATGTAGGGAAGCATACCTCTAAATCTCATTCCACAATGTCTTCTAGATTTCCACATCGGCAAGGACCATTCCATTAGTTTCTAATTATTATGTAATTTGTAATTAGTTTTATTTTTAAGACAATGTAGTTGACCTTGTTATGAATGAATGAGCCTTGTTGAGACAAAAATTACATTTGGGATTAAAGGTTTTTCGAATTCTTTAAGACAAATAGTCTCACTTGCGGTTTGTACCACCATTTAAAACCAGAGCATTGACATCAACAAAAGGCCAAATTCAGTCTGAAGGAGCAACCGAGAGGCTCGGCTCTTGCTTGAAAGCAATTCAAAGTCTAAAAGAAATAATATACAAAAAGAAGAAAATCAAAAATACCCTTAAAAGGAATTAATAAATGTGTATCACATGTATGTTGTGCATGTGAAGAAATATACTCCCAATTAAATCACAAGTTATAAAATTAAGCCAACACCATGTTATTAACCAAATTAGAGTAATAGGATAATCTATTATTCGTAACCAACTTACAAAATCAACTAGTGTAAGTTACAAAACCAACTAGAAACCAACTTAGAGTAATCTTACACTTCCCTAGCACACAAGCAAGACCTCTCCTTGGCCTTATTATGCAATTCACCATGGGTAATTTCTTAAATACAGCTAGACCCTAGATTGAGTATGACTATGCAGTAGTGTCAAAAACATGTATAAGAAAGCCCATCCCCCAGTACAGTTCTCTGCATTTCATAAAAACTTGTAACACTAATAGAGCTCACCTTCGACTTGTAGCCAGATTCTTCCAACAATGCTATTCCCAGTTGAGGATTCTTCCATTCCCAGTACGTCCAACTAAAATTTTAATAGGCAGACCCCATAAGCTGTAGTTATTTTGCTCCCAACAGTCATCATCTATCTTACATTTGGAAACCCAATATTAAAAATGGAGTACCTGCATTTGAACAAATATTTATCTAATTCCTGTCAGTAATTTCTCTCATATGAGGAACACAAGCATATCATAAAAGGAATCAGTTGCATAAACCAGTTATTTTTTTATATAAGTAGTTGCATCAATATCTATAAAGGTCAACAATATAAAGAACACCTGCTTTATATTTTCAGGCTATTTGTTCAAGTAACTGGTTTTGCAATGGAGAGACTACTCAATAATTTGACTCAATCATAGATTCTATCTTTACTTGAAATACGAGTTATTTATTTTTAAACCCAAAGAGGCAATGCACTCTATGATGTTGTCTCGATGATGTTGTCTCCATTTCTTAGCATCTTCAACCATACTCATGCAAACAAAAAGTCAAAATAACTTGTGATTGCCGTTGATAGATGCGCCCATAGAAAGTGGCAATGTATTAATCAAATTTGCCTCGTCGTGTTAATGATACAATATCAATAGGACCCATGTCTACCATGTAAACTTGAAAACAAAGCATCAAGATTAAAATGACTAGACACATGAATATAATGAAAATAAAATTAGCATAACATCATCAAATATAACAAAAGCAAAAAAATACATATTAATAATTAGGAGAATAGGTTCTCTCTAAGGTGTAAAGCCAAATTGAACTTCAAAATACTGAGGGATGGGCATATTTGTATAAATAATTAGCAGTCAACATTTAAATACACCATAATTAGACTAAGGAACATGATTTCTCAGTTTACAGCTATATCCACTAACAAATATAGGAATCTGCCATTCCCCACCTGCTTTATACACTTGCTCTTGTCCAAGTTCATCTAAATACTTATTGAGATAAGGAGAAAGGAACACAACAGTAGATGGTTAGTAACTGAGATGGCTAAAGTTAAAATAGAGACCAGCTGTAGTGTTTAAACACAGCAAGCAATTCAAAGTCTTAACAGAAAATAATAGGGTATAATTACACATTTGGCATGGCTAGTTGTCATCAACCAACTTCAATGTTTCAATGTGGATCAAATGCCCTAACAAATATGAATGACAGCAATCTCAACGATGGTTATATTCCCAACTTCAATGAATAGGGATCTCGGGTTCATTGGTAGAAAACATGCTCCTTTAGGCAGCACTTGTAGTTGCTAGTTGCTTAACAGAAAAGGCAAATCAAAGTCTAACCTTGGATTAAACTTGGTCATGCACAGCCACCATTTAATGCCCAAGTATCAGAGATGAGTTTACACACCTAATAAGCTGATAGATAGAAAATGGGATTTGCAGAGTTATTCCCGGCTATTTGCCATACACTTCCTACTTTTAGGCAAGCATAGCCACTATTAATCAAATTTACATAGATGTAAATCATAGGGAAGTACAAAGGACAAGAATTTCCAAACCTTTATGCCATCCAACTCTTTTCTTTCTTTAAGATGCACTCTAGTTCGCGTGAGCCCAATATTATATGCTTCTTCACTTTGTTTCTGAAAGTGTACAAAAATATGTTAGCAATGGTAACAAATTCCAAAAAAACTCATACATGGGACATGCCTAGATGAATGCCATTTTTAAGACCTTGATGTAAGTTTAGTTGTCTACTATCAAATTAAAGTTGAATAGTAATAGTAGAAACATACAATAGTCAGAGGAGTCTGTTTCTAAATTTGATTCAAGGTCTTCCTCATTTCCAAACAAGTGGTCATTAATCGAATCATCCTATAATTTTTCACTATCATCATCATCGTCAATAAAAGTATGTTCGGCATCACCAAGACATTCATGGTGTGGTATAGGTAACTCATTAACCATGTATGGTTCTTCATCCTCTCTATGCAATTGATTCACCAAGCCACTATCATTTCGATTCACTGAACTAAAAAGGTTGACATCATCCTCCTCTTGAAATGCATCACCATCAGAGGAGTCCTCATAATTGTCAATAACTGTTGGGATGGGTGAAATGTCGTTCACATTCCTATTGGTTATCTTTTGTACCACTTGACAATTTCCTACCACACTCGGGTCTTTTATACTTGTGAGCATTGACACGCAAGGGCAAAAGGCTCATCCTTATACCATGATCTATTTGTATTCACACTTGTCAAATGGTCACCTACACGTATCCCTCGATTATGATCACCAATGTCCCACTAATTACATTTAAACAAGTATACAAGACGTCATCCCATGTAGCGTAATTCTAGAATATCATCAGTCAACACTCTATAGAACTCAACAGGGTTCGACTGATGTACTCCATTAACAAGAACCCAACTATTTTGAGTCCATTGATGTTGTTCGCGGTCCTTCGTGTGGAACCTAATCCCATTCGTTATTCATCCACTATATGACCCAACCCATGGATTTGGTCCGCATGCTAAAACATAAACTTCATCACTAACTTCACTTGGATTCAAGGAGCGTAATTCACAAACCTATTGGCAGCATTGAGCCCAACAGTTACCTTAGAAATTGCAATAAATACCTTTTTTGGGCAGCAAAAAGGTGTTGGAATTGAGGTTCATAATGTGCAAACCTATATGGCTCTTGAGCTAGTTGGGAAATTCGGTTTGGTGCCTACGATCAACATTGCTGGGGCCTTCTTCTTTAATCTTGTTATAGTGTTGACTGTAATATTTGTATAGACAATGGATAATATTGACTGAAAATACATTTGCAACTAGTATAAGTTTTCAAAATGACCACCTTGATGTTAGAATACTATACTTACTCTAGGTAGTGTTCAATCTCAGGGCAATTGTTGAGCACATACCATCAGGCCTTTGCAAAAAGTGTTTCATCAATTATTTCAGTTCCAGGTGATCCTAACGGACGAACCTTGTGCGAGAAAACAGACAAAGTTCCTACTCCATGGTCTTGAACAACATCAACATTTCGTTCTTGTCGATTAAATGTTGTCTCAATATCATGGAGATACATTGAGCAAAATGTAAGTCACTCGACATGAATATAAGCATCTGCAATTGAGCCTTCTGAACGGGCTTTATTTTTTACATAATGCTTGAATTTTCCTAGATACCTCTTAAAAGGACACATTCACCTTTATTGTACCAGTCCTGCAAGCAATGAATCTTGTGGTAAATGAATGCCAAGATGCACCATTATATCAAAGAAAGCATGTGGGAGTATCATTTACAACTTACAAAGAATAACAGAGATGTTAGTTTGTAGTCAGTGGAGAACACCAATCTTCAATGTCTGTGCACAGAGTTCTTTGAAGAAAGTATTTAACTCGGTCAATGTTTGTCAAGCTTCAACTATAAAATATCCACCAATCACAAATGGGAGCAATCTTTGCATGAAAATATGGCAATCATGACTTTTCATACCTAGGATCTTAGCTTCACGTACATTAACACATTGGGCAATATTTGAGGCAAATCTATCGAGGAACTTAACAATTGATAACCATTCACAAAAAGATATTTTCTCATGTTGATTTAACATGTAACATGCCAGCCTCATGGAATAACAATCACCATCTTGTTGTAAATGTAATTATTTCCTTATGCCAAGATGGCCAAATCCCGACGTCCATTGGTTGTGTCCTTACTTTTTTTTTTTTTTTATCAATATTTATCAAAGTTCCTAAGATGCTATCACAAATGTTCTTCTCAATATGTATGATGATAAATGGTTAATTATGTGGTATTAATACTCTTAAATATCTTGAGTTAAAAGTGCTTTATGAGTTAAAATAGATAATGTGACTTAATTTTATTTGACATGCGAAATAAGATATTAACCCTAATTAAACATAGATGCATGCATTTTGATGTAGGGCCGACTAATGCTTACGCAAAACTTATATTTGAATCTTGGTCGGTGTCCAAGAGTGAAGCCATTGCCTACATAGTTGAAAGAAAAAGTCTATGAAGATAAAAGCAAGTGAAAGAAATAAATGAAGGTTTCACTCGGGTAGCACACATGCACTTCACATGCAGAAAACAAGCTGGTTTTACGGAATGGAAACAGCAACACTCGGACAACACACAAAGCAGAAAACATGGAAAGCAACCAGCACATGCAGAAAACAATTTGAAGCAAGTGGGCAGCACACACTAGGAACTTGGGACATGGCAAACCGAACACATGCATAAAAACCAACAACTCGGCAGCTCACACAGAAAGTTAAGCAGCACATGCAGAAAACAACTTGGCACTCGGACAGCACATGCAGAAAGTGGAACTCGGCAGCTCAGCACACATGCAAGAATTAGAAACTCACGGCAGAAAATGAGACTGAGCACATGCAGAAAAGCCACTCACACAAGCTGGAACTCACGGATGCAGAAGTTCACTCATGCAGAAACCAACTTGGAAACAGCAACTCACGGATGGAAAGTGGACAGCTCACAGATGAAAAATAAAAGAAGCACATGCAGAAAAGTTGGACAACACCTGCAGAAAGTCACTCACACAAAGCAGAACAGCAACTCACGGATTGAACACAAATGCAGAAAGTTGAAAGAAAACAATTAACAACGCATGGCTGGAAAGCAACCAGCTCATGCAGAAATCATGCTGCAACTCATGGCTGGAAAGCAACCAGCTCATGCAGAAATCATGCTGCAACTCACGGCTGGAAAGCAACCAGCACATGCAGAAAACCAGCTGCAGCTCACGAACACATGCAGGTCTCACTCGCAGCACACATGCACTTCACACGCTGGCACCAACCTGGAAACAGCAGCTCACGGACAGAAAATGAGAAAGAAAGCTCACACATGCAGACCTTATAAAACCAGGGGCAGTTTTTAGTTTAGATGGACTGTTTTTCTGCAGTTTACGTAGAGAGGAGAGGCTTTCATTTCTTGTTTTTCCTTTGGGGTAGGAAGCTTAGAGCAGTAGTTTTTTTTTTCTTATTTACATAGCAAACGGAAGTGGCTGGAGTTTTGGGTTGTTTTTTTTTGTTTTCAGTTTTGTCTCTTTGGACGGCTTGTTGTTCTTTTGTTTTCTTTTCGCTCTTGTTAGTTTAGAACTTAAGTACGGCTGGAATTTATTTTACTGTCATTTTCCTTATCTTTTCATTTACGTTAGCAGCTGTTAATTCGAAGAGTCGGATTCATTTTTTTTGCTTTACGTTTTAGTTTTTTTTTTAGTTATTATTTTAGAGGATTCATTTTCAGTTTTATTTTTTTTGTTGCCCAGTTTTCTTTCCTAAATTCTTAGTTGAGCCGGCGTGGAATTCTTAGTGTTATTTGTTTTATTTATTTATTTTACAGATTTTTTTTATGACTTCACTTAGATTTATTTTTGTTACTAAAAATATCATGTGTGACTAATTTCTAAAGCTTGGGTTGTGGGATGAGATTTAATTTATTTTAGATTATAGTTTGATGCAATATTTTATTGTTTAATGTTGATTTCACTAAATTACTAGTCGGATTCAAATGGAAAATTAGATTGCGGCTCTTGCTCTTGTTTTGTTGTTGACGTAAGGCACAACAAAAGCTTGAATTTATCAAGGCCTCTTTCGATTGATTATGAATGTAAATTTGGCTAGTAAATTAGAGAATTTCTTGAGAAAATATTGCAAAAACGTGAGCTTAATTTTTATCTTCCGAATATCAATTCCTTGACTGGATTGTTAATCGAGAAATTATCTAGAATCCGAAATAAAAAGAATCTCAAACCCAACCCAAGTGTTTGTTTTATTGTTTCTTGCAAGTTTAATTCATTTGCTACACACTTTCTCTAAGTCTCTTAGTTTTAGTAATTTTAGAAACATAGACCCACATCCATTTTTATCTTTCATAATCGATACATCTTTTACACAAAGAAAATCTCACAAACGCTTTGATAACCCATTGTCCCTGTGAATTCGATCTTGGGACTTACCCTTGTATTACTTTGACAGCTTCTACGCTTGGAAGACAACATTATAAGCTGATCAAGTTTTTGGCGCCGTTGCCGGGGACAACTGGTGTTTATCAGAGTATTTTTTTTTTTTTTTCTGAGAGGATGTTTATGGAGCTGTGAACCTCTTCACAGCCTGGGTGATATCTTTACCTCTCATTTTACTGGTTTACTGTTATCTTGTTTTGTGCTGAAGTTGCATGTCTGGTTGGGCTAGAGATAGCACACATAGACTTGCTAGGACTGAATCATCGACCTCATCATCGAGTGCATCATCTGTTTCTCTTAAATCATCAGTTGACACTCATAGTAACATGGCTGAAGAAGAAGGACGCAATGATGGGGAAATGGCAAATCCCAACAGGACACTTAGAGAATATTTGCATCCTATTAGGACCACCACTCCATCATGCATCATTACACCTTTGAATGCTCATACTTTCAATTTTAAACCTGGAATGATACCATTATTACCTCATTTTCATGGGATGGATTCTGAAAATCCCTACTTGCACCTCAAGGAGTTTGAGGAAGTATGCTCCACATTTTTGGATCGAAATTGTACTGAGGAAATTGTTAGATTGAAGTTGTTTCCTTTTTCTCTTAAGGACAAAGCAAAAACATGGTTGAATGCATTGAGGCCAAGATCCATTGGAACATGGCAAGAAATGCAAGCCGAATTTCTAAAAAAAATTTTTCCAATGCATCGCACCAATGCTTTAAAGAGACAAATCATGAATTTTTCTCAAAAGGAAACTGAAACTTTTTATCAAAGTTGGGAAAGATTCAAAGATCTCTTAAATGCTTGTCCACACCATGGTTACGAAAATTGGCGCATTATTAGTTTTTTTTATGAAGCTTTGATACCTAAGATGCGACAATTTGTTGAAACCATGTGTAATGGAGAATTCTTTAATAAGGAACCGGAAGAAGCATTTGCATATTTCGATTACTTGGCTGAAAACGCTCAATCATGGGACACTTCTTGTGTCTATGATAGAGCTGAACCATTGAGGATTGTAAGTGGGGGAGGTAAATATGTTTTAAATGAAGAAGATGATTTGAAAGCTAAATTTGCCTTATTGTCAAAAAAATTGGAGGCGATTGAGTTGAAGAAAGTAAATGAAGTACAAACTGTACCTCAGATTACTTTGAGCTGTAATATTTGTGAGGGCCAAGGGCATTCAACTAATGATTGCCCAACCATTCCAGCTTTTAAAGAAGTTCTTTTGGATCAATCTAATGCTGTTAATATGGTTGCTAAATCTTTTTCAGGTCCTTATTCCAACACCTATAATTCGGGATGGAGAAATCACCCCAATTTCAGTTGGAGAGGTGATCAAGCTGCTTTACCTGCACCCAACATAGCTGGTCCTTCACAAATTGTACCCTACACTACTCCAGGAGGTCCAGGACCATCTCAATATGCCAACCACATGTTACCAGTTCAGAAAAAGAACCTTGAAGACAATTTCCAGCAATTATCCACCAACTTTCAGCAGCTGTCCACCAATTTTCAGCAATTCATGCAAAGCCAAGCTGCTATCAATAGTCAAAATTCCCAAGCCATTGCTGACATTCGAGGGTCAGTCACAAGGTTGACCACAACCATGAGCGCTCAAGAGAAAGGGAAGTTCCCTGCACAATCTCAACCTAATCCACAAGGCCAAAACCAACAATTTCAAAGTATGGCAGGAGATCCAAATGTCAAGCAAGTCAAGGCTATTACAACCTTGAGAAGTGGTAAGGTGATCGGCATCCCAGATCAAGAGGTAGAAAAGAATGGTAACATTTCTAACCCTCCTTCTGAAAATGAGGCACATGATCCTTTGGAATCTAAAAGTGTCCCAAGCACTACACTTGCACCTTTTCCTCAAAGGTTAATCCCTTTGCACAAAGATAAGCATCACGCTGAAATCCTTGAAATTTTTAAGCAAGTTAGGATAAATATACCATTGTTGGATGCTATTCAACAGATTCCTACCTATGCTAAATTTTTAAAGGATTTATGCACCGTGAAAAGAAAATTGAATGTGCAAAAGAAAGCTTTTCTTACTGAGCAGGTTAGTGCTATTATCCAAACCAACACTCCTCCCAAATACAAGGATCCAGGATCCCCTACCATAGCTTGCATGATAGGGAACTCAAAAATAGGCCAAGCATTATTAGACTTAGGTTCAAGTGTGAACTTATTGCCTTATAATGTTTATGTTCAGCTTGGATTGGGTGAGTTGAAATCTACTTCTATCACATTGCAGTTGGCAGATAGGTCTATAAAGATTCCTAGAGGTGTTGTGGAAGATGTTTTGGTTCAAGTAGACAAATTCTACTATCCAGTAGACTTTGTCGTACTCGACATGCAATTGACTAATCATTCTACTTTCCAAGCACCGGTTATCTTAGGAAGACCTTTCTTGGCTACTTCTAATGCACTCATAAATTGTAGAAGTGGAGTTTTAAAATTGAGTTTTGGAAATATGACCTTGGAGCTAAATATTTTTAATCTTTGCAGGCAACCGCAAGAAGTTGAAGAAGTTCATGAAGTGAATTTGCTGGAAAATTTCATTGATGAAAATTCTGCACATTACTTTCAACTTATTGATTCTTTAGAGGAATTTGAAGAAGATTTGAAAATATTTGATAATATTAATGACTCATCTCTTGTTTCCTCAATAGGTCAGCAAGTTACACCACCATGGAGGCCAAAATTTGAGCAACTTCCACCATTGACATCAACTCTCAAACCTTCGGAGGAGCAATCCCCAACTTTGGACTTCAAACCTCTTCCATTGGAGTTGAAGTATGCTTTCTTAGGACCACAAAGCACTTTCCCTGTGGTAATTTCTTCTCACTTAACTAGTGAACAAGAAGATAAATTGCTAGATGTGCTTAAGAAGCATAAAAAGTCTATTGGATGGACAATGGCTGATATAAAAGGTATAAGTCCCTTGGAGTGTACCCATAGGATTTATTTAGAAGATGATGCAAAACCTTCTCGGGAAATGCAAAGAAGGTTGAATCCCACAATGAAGGAAGTGGTTAAAAATGAGGTGTTGAAATTGCTTGATGTGGGTATCATTTACCCCATCTCGGATAGCAAGTGGGTAAGTCCCATTCATGTAGTTCCAAAAAAATCTGGGCTTACCATTGTTAAAAATGATCAAGATGAATCGATTCCTACAAGAATTCCTACTGGTTGGCGCATGTGTATTGATTATAGGAAGTTGAATGCCGCCACTAGGAAAGATCATTTTCCTTTGCCTTTCCTTGATCAAGTGTTAGAAAAAGTCGCTGGACATGCTTTTTATTGTTTCTTAGATGGGTTCTCCGGTTACTATCAATTGGAAATAGCACCAGAGGATCAAGAAAAGACCACCTTTACTTGTCCCTTTGGTACTTTTGCTTTCAGGAGAATGCCTTTTGGTTTATGCAATGCACCAGCAACTTTTCAAAGATGCATGCTTAGCATTTTTTCTGACATGATTGAGAACACTCTAGAAGTGTTTATGGATGATTTTTCTGTATTTGGTGATTCATTCGAGGTTTGTTTAACCAATTTACAAGCTGTTTTGGCCAGGTGTGAAGAGAAGCAGTTGCTACTTAATTGGGAGAAGTGCCATTTCATGGTGCAACAGGGCATTGTTCTAGGACATGTTGTTTCATCTAGAGGACTTGAAGTAGATAGAGCAAAAATCGATTTGATTTCTAAACTTCCTACACCTAAGTCAATGAAAGACATTAGATCTTTTCTTGGGCATGCGGGTTTTTATAGGAGATTTATCAAAGACTTTAGCTCTACTTCTAAGCCTCTATGTAAGCTATTGATGAATGATGTAAAATTTGATTGGACACCCGAGTGTCAAGAAGCTTTTTGTCGGCTTAAAACTTTGCTAACCACTGCTCCGATTCTTCAACCTCCTGATTGGTCACTTTCTTTTGAAATCATGTGTGATGCAAGTGATTTTGCTATAGAAGTTGTTCTTGGACAGCGTAGGAACAAACTTCCTTATGTCATTTACTATGCAAGTAAAACTTTGAATTTTGCTCAAAAAAATTATTCTACTACTGAAAAAGAATTACTTGCTGTAGTATTTGCTTTAGAGAAGTTTCGTGCATATATTCTTGGTTCTCCTATAGTCATCTTTACTGACCATGCAGCTCTCAAGTATTTATTGACAAAGAAAGATGCAAAACCAAGGTTGATTAGATGGATACTTTTACTCCAAGAGTTCAATATCATCATCAAGGACAAGAAAGGAGTAGAGAATATGGTAGCCGACCATTTGTCTAGGCTCACAGTTGCTGAAACTGAACAACCAACACCTGTTCTTGATTCTTTTCCTGATGAACATCTTATGTTGGTTGAAAATTTGCCTTGGTTTGCTGATATAGTTAATTTTCTGGTAACAGGACAAAAACCACCTCGTTGGAGCGCTCAAGATATACGGAAATTCATGCATGAGGTGAGATTGTTCTTTTATGATGATCCTTACCTTTTCAAGTATTGTCCTGATCAAATCATTAGAAAATGTGTGCCTGAGCATGAGATGCAAGCTGTCCTTTCTTTTTGCCACAGTGAGGCATGTGGGGGTCATTTTTCTGCACACAAGACAGTTGCAAAAATTTTACAAAGTGGTTTTTATTGGCCTCATTTGTTTAAAGATGCATGTAGTTTCTGCAAAACTTGCGAGTCATGTCAGAAATTAGGTGCTGTCACGAAAAGGAACATGATGCCTTTAAAACCCATTTTGGTCATAGAGATTTTTGATTGTTGGGGAATTGATTTTATGGGGCAATTTCCTTCTTCTTTTGGTTATTTGTACATCTTAGTGGCCATTGATTATGTTTCAAAATGGGTCGAAGCCATACCATGTAAAACAAACGACCATAAGGTGGTGCTTAAATTTTTGAAGGAAAATATTTTTGCTAGATTTGGCATGCCTAAGGCCATTATAAGTGATAACGGCACCCATTTTTGCAACAAGCCTTTTGCTGCCCTCTTGCATAAGTATGGCATTCACCACAAAATTTCTACCCCATATCATCCCCAAACAAATGGCCAAGTTGAACTTGCTAATAGGGAAATTAAGACCATTTTGGAAAAAACTGTGAGTCCGAACCGAAAGGATTGGTCTTTGAAATTAACCGATGCATTATGGGCATATAGGACTGCATATAAAACTGTTTTGGGTATGTCTCCTTATCGGTTAATCTATGGTAAGGCTTGTCACCTCCCTGTTGAGCTTGAACACCGTGCATTTTGGGCCATCAAAAAGTTTAATTTTGATCTTGATCAAGCTGGATCTTTGAGGAAATTACATCTTTGTGAATTAGAGGAACTTCGGAGGGATGCTTATGATAATTCTAAGCTGTCCAAGGAACGCATGAAGTCTTTCCATGATAAGCATATTCAAAGAAAATCATTTGAGCCTAATCAACAGGTTTTACTCTACAATTCTCGACTTCATTTGTTCCCTGGCAAGTTAAGGTCCCGATGGAGTGGCCCCTATGTGGTTAAAACAGTTTTCCCTCACGGTGCTATTGAGGTTGTCAATCCTCAAAATGGAAATGCTTTTAAGGTTAATGGTCAAAGGCTCAAGCCTTTTATTTCTAACTTTGCACCTGAGGAATCTACTCTACATTTGCTTGATCCAATTTGATGGTCATTGATTTATCCTGTTCTTTTCATTGTTTTCTTTTGTTTTGCAGTTTTTATTTTTATTTTGATTGCATTCATTTCAAGCCGTCCAGGTACTTCCTTTTTCTTCTTTCCTTCAGTTTTTCTTTGAATTTTCGGTTCTTCTTTTAGTTGTTTGGCCCCTTAACTGCTCTCTTTGTGTAAATTCCTTCATTTCTCTTGCATCATTGAGGACAATGCTACAATCTAGTTGGGGGGTGGAAGAGAATTTATTTCTCTGTTTGCATGCCTTAGACACATTTTGGTCCATCTTGGGGAGTACTAGTAATGAGTTGAAAGCAGATTAAATTCCCCATTCTTGAATTTTACATGCTGGGAAGGGTTTAAAAAAAAAAAAAAGAAGAAGAAGATTTGTTGAAGTCATGGAACATGTGGAATGTAGTGCAAATATGAGTATATGGCAAAAGAGTGACTTATCCATTTTATTTAGTTGTTAAACCAAGGGAAAGATGTTAAGAGTTTTGCTTAAACACACACAACACATACCCGGAAGGCCTAGAAAGACTACATTGAGTCATTATTGGTTGATTTACACTTCAATTGTTTGAGACTCTAATGAACCATATCCTAATGGCTTAGGAAGAAATCTGAATTAAATGAGAAAAGGGACAAGCCAGGGATAATAAATAAAAAAAAACAAACAAAAACAAAAATTACATTTGTGTACTGGAAAAGGCTGCCTATTACCGGGGTCCTTACAAAAGAAGTAGGCGCCTTTCAAAGTGTAATAGCGTGAAAGCCGCCACTACAATGGTTTTGAATTAGAGTAAGACCATGTGGTTTTCTCAGATTAGTTGTTGTGATTGAAACTATTAATGCCTCTTGGTAGTCGATCTTGGAATTCTGATCCCATTTCCATGCACTTAAAGAAGCAAGATTTCTTACATGTAATCCCCTTGGTTGATTAACTAAATTGTGTATAAATCTCTCAGTTGATACAAAATTCAGATTAATCTATCTCCAGTGTTCTTAAACTCAACAAATCTATTTCATGGCATGTGATTCTCAGATTTTCTCAAGTTGGTAATTTCACCTTTTGCATGAATTCATTCGCTTTATTTGCTAGAGTCTAGCAAACAGCTAGTTGGGGGGTGTGATAAATGGTTAATTATGTGGTATTAATACTCTTAAATATCTTGAGTTAAAAGTGCTTTATGAGTTAAAATAAGAGTATTAATTAGATAATGTGACTTAATTTTATTTAAGGCCGACTAATGCTTACGCAAAACTTATATTTGAATCTTGGTCGGTGTCCAAGAGTGAAGCCATTGCCTACATAGCTGAAAGAAAAAGTCTATGAAGATAAAAGCAAGTGAAAGAAATAAATGAAGGTTTCACTCGGGTAGCACACATGCACTTCACATGCAGAAAACAAGCTAGTTTTACGGAATGGAAACAGCAACACTCGGACAACACACAAAGCAGAAAACATGGAAAGCAACCAGCACATGCAGAAAACAATTTGAAGCAAGTGGGCAGCACACACCAGGAACTTGGGACATGGCAAACCGAACACATGCATAAAAACCAACAACTCGGCAGCTCACACAGAAAGTTAAGCAGCACATGCAGAAAACAACTTGGCACTCGGACAGCACATGCAGAAAGTGGAACTCGGCAGCTCAGCACACATGCAAGAATTAGAAACTCACGGTAGAAAATGAGACTGAGCACATGCAGAAAAGCCACTCACACAAGCTGGAACTCACGGATGCAGAAGTTCACTCATGCAGAAACCAACTTGGAAACAACAACTCACGGATGGAAAGTGGACAGCTCACAGATGAAAAATAAAAGAAGCACATGCAGAAAAGTTGGACAACACCTGTAGAAAGTCACTCACACAAAGCAGAACAGCAACTCACAGATTGAACACAAATGCAGAAAGTTGAAAGAAAACAATTAACAACGCATGGCTGGAAAGCAACCAGCTCATGCAGAAATCATGCTGCAACTCATGGCTGGAAAGCAACCAGCTCATGCAGAAATCATGCTGCAACTCACGGCTGGAAAGCAACCAGCACATGCAGAAAACCAGCTGCAGCTCACGAACACATGCAGGTCTCACTCGCAGCACACATGCACTTCACACGCTGGCACCAACCTGGAAACAGAAGCTCATGGACAGAAAATGAGAAAGAAAGCTCACACATGCAGACCTTATAAAACCAGGGGCAGTTTTTAGTTTAGATGGACTGTTTTTCTGCAGTTTACGTAGAGATGAGAGGCTTTCATTTCTTGTTTTTCCTTTGGGGTAGGAAGCTTAGAGCAGTAGTTTTTTTTTTCTAGCAAACGGAAGTGGCTGGAGTTTTGGGTTGTTTTTTTTTGTTTTCAGTTTTGTCTCTTTGGGCGACTTGTTGTTCTTTTGTTTTCTTTTCGCTCTTGTTAGTTTAGAACTTAAGTACGGCTGGAATTTATTTTACTGTCATTTTCCTTATCTTTTCATTTACGTTAGCAGCTGTTAATTCGAAGAGTCGGATTCATTTTTTTTGCTTTACGTTTTAGTTTTTTTTTTAGTTATTATTTTAGAGGATTCATTTTCAGTTTTATTTTTTTTGTTGCCCAGTTTTCTTTCCTAAATTCTTAGTTGAGCCGGCGTGGAATTCTTAGTATTATTTGTTTTATTTATTTATTTTACAGATTTTTTTTATGACTTCACTTAGATTTCTTTTTGTTACTAAAAATATCATGTGTGACTAATTTCTAAAGCTTGGGTTGTGGGATGAGATTTAATTTATTTTAGATTCTAGTTTGATGCAATATTTTATTGTTTAATGTTGATTCACTAAATTACTAGTCGGATTCAAATGGAAAATAGATTGCGGCTCTTGCTCTTGTTTTGTTGTTGACGTAAGGCACAACAAAAGCTTGAATTTATCAAGGCCTCTTTCGATTGATTATGAATATAAATTTGGCTAGTAAATTAGAGAATTTCTTGAGAAAATATTGCAAAAACTTGAGCTTAATTTTTATCTTCCGAATATCAATTCCTTGACTGGATTGTTAATCGAGAAATTATCTAGAATCCGAAATAAAAAGAATCTCAAACCCAACCCAAGTGTTTGTTTTATTGTTTCTTGCAAGTTTAATTCATTTGCTACACACTTTCTCTAAGTCTCTTAGTTTTAGTAATTTTAGAAACATAGACCCACATCCATTTTTATCTTTCATAATCGATACATCTTTTACACAAAGAAAATCTCACAAACGCTTTGATAATCCCTTTGTCCCTGTGAATTCGATCTTGGGACTTACCCTTGTATTACTTTGACAGCTTCTACGCTTGGAAGACAACATTATAAGCTGATCATATGACGTCAAGATTATGTCTCAATTCCAATGATGACCAATAAGAAAGCTCAAAAAATATACTTTTTTTTTGTCTAATTCAATTCAGTTATTGTGCATTTCCTCTTCTTTGAAGTTTTACCAACTATACATTTGTTAACTTAGTCAATTCTTCCAAAATAGCTTGTCCTAACAACTGTGTAGGTGGGTCCCAATGATTCAGTTTACCATTAAAAGCACCCTTTCTAGATCTCCACCTATGCCCTGGCAACAACCAACGACGATGACCCATGTAACAATGCTTTCGCCCATAGCTCAACCATAATGACTCTGTATCAACATTGCATGTAGGACATGCTATCTTTCCCTTTGTGCTCCATCCAGAAAGATTAGCATAGGCTAGAACGTCATTGATGGTCCAAAGTAGTGCTGCATGTAATTGAAACCAATACTTTTTGGATGCATCGTAAGCATGAACACCGTTTTTCCACAACTATTTCAATTAGTCAATTAAAGGATGCAAATAGATATCGATATCGTTACCAGGTACTTTTGGGCCCGAAATTAGCAAAGTTAGCATGAAGTATGGATCTTTCATGTATAACCATGGGGGCAAATTGTAAGGCACAAGTATGATGGATATCGAAGTTGTTTATGATGGAACCTTGTTTAAGCAGATGGAGAAGAAAGATAAATGGTCATATAGAATGTGTAATTAACTAAAGAGCATAGACCATTTATAACAAAATGATAGATAATTTGTGCTTATTGGGAGGATTCGTAATGTACAATAATTGTTGTATTGATTTATTTCTTTTTGTTTTGTGAGCAGTTTCTTATGTTGGTTCATTGCTTGTGTGATAATTAATACTAACAAATGAGCATAGGTGGTAAAGTTTGAGAAAAAGTTCTTGCTCTTTATAATAATTTCAACGAGTTCCAATTATACTATTAATTAATTCTATAGTCTTACTTTCACTTGGTTTAGAGGATTCCCTAAATCACAAGTAAATAGTCCTACCAAGATGGAGATCTCGACCATATTTATTGCTTAGTAGTAATTATTATTATCTACAAATATTCAATGTCCGATGATGATCACATGATCATGTGATGTGTTCCTGAAAAGTAAAATCATTTTTTAAAAATTTGAAACAACTGGATTCATGCATGGCATTGGAGTACATTTGAAAGTAGAGTACGTACAATGCTGGTACTTCTAAACTCATATTAAGAACCCAAAAAATACGTAAGAAATCAGCCCCTCCAACCAATGTTTAAAGCCCAATTCAATCCCAAGAGCTCTCTTTTTCTTTCCAATGAGAACAAGAAAACAAGAATGCAAGTTTTAAAAAAATGGTAAGTAACATGTATTTGAAAGCTGTTTGAAATGAGTGGTGGCCTTCTAGCTATTCAATGCACAAGGCTTGGAAGAGTTTCCAGTGAAGCCTGACAAATGTCGAAGTAGCTTTTTTTTTTGCAATCTTAGTAGATGTACTCTTATTCATTTTTTTGAAGTAGAAAGGGGAAACTTCATATTTGGAAGTCATGCAAGATTTATGGGGTTGAAGGCAATGGAGCAAAGCCACTGAAAAGTGTTGAGTAGTGGAGTCTGGTCCACTTCGCTCGAGCGGCATAAGGCTGCCGCTCGAGCGAAACCAGGCAGATTCAAACGCTCGAAGGCCGCTCGACAGTGAGCTCGAGCGGTGCCTTCAGGAAGTGAAGTTCGCTCGAGCGAAGGCATTGGCCGCTCGAGCGAAATCAGGCAAAGTCGAACGCTCGACGTGCGCTCGAGCGAAGATCGAGCGAAATCAGGCAGAGTCGAACGCTCGACGTGCGCTCGTCAGGCCGCTCGAGCGAATGTTCTATTTTTCTGCCAGAATTAGGGTTTCCGCCGTGAAGAGTATAAATAGGTCATTTATACTCATTTGGCAGTGTGTGTGCCTCCAGAATTCGGTGAAGAACAATATTTCTCTTCCTCCATTGTATTGTGATCCCTCATATATATAAATCCTTTGCAACTCCCGTGGACGTAGGCAATTTGCCGAACCACGTAAATCTTGTGTTGTGTGTGATTGTTTTTCTCTCCCATTTCATATTTTTTACTACATTGTCATCAGTTTTCGTAACAAAAAGTTCTCATTGAGCTAAACTTCTTAAGCAAATAAACAATTAGAGCCTTAGGCTAATGTGGTCCCTAAAAAAACAAACACTCTAAGTCCCCAACCCAATTATATCATTGTAGAAACGTAAGAGTCTCACTCAACTTTTGAGTATTAGACTGATTTGTTGTGTTTGAAATCGACAACCCAACTCCAAAGTTTTAGTGTTCTGGTTTCTTTTAACAGCTAACTCACACATGGTCTAAAAATTCCTAACATAAAGGAAACATGTAGAAAATTGTATAGGAATTAAGTCCAACAAGCAACACAACAAAGCTGCTATAAGCACTGTGAAAAGCTATAAGCACTTGCTGTAAAGCTGTTATAAGCACTATGCAAAGAGAAAACAGTAGCTGGTACTATCACTTGGTATTAAATTTAAGTTTTTCTATTTTTGGGTCTATTATATATATCTAATGTCACTTATATATAATATAGGTTTTTTTTTTTTTTTGGAAGAATTCGAAGGAAAAAAAATGGGATTAGAAGTCTGCAAACTAGGGATCATATATATAGCAGGCCCACCTATATTAAATAATAGATATTTTTTTTAGCTTTGAAGCTCTCTTTGACAAATATCTCACAAATTAAGTTGACTTTTGATCAGTAGACAATCTCATGACAAAGTAATTGAATAACAACAAGATCAGGTTCTATCTATTTCTACATCAAACATATGATAGATTTGGAGTGAGTTTCATCAGATCTGATAGAGTTTATATATATATATATATATATATATATATATTAAATTATGATGTCTACATGATGAGATCATCTCAAACTTAGTGAAGTAGTACTTAAGCCTTAATTTCTTCATAAACTTGTAAGATGATTCTAATCAAGTATTAAGAGAAGGTCTTGATCTCACATATATATGAGAACTAATTACTGCCAATTCAATTATTTTCATTCCCACAATACATACATACATACATACATATAAATACTTTACCTAATATGTAATATTTTCCTAGTTACCAATATTAATTTTTTCCATGCATAATGCCTAATATATATGGCATCAAAATGCTTCATTCCCCAATTATTTGGGAAAGTTGACAGAAATTTGAAGCAATCATGCACATACTAATTAAGTACGATTAATTTAGAGGGATAATGCAATTTGTTATCTATTAAGTATTTTCTTATTACATAATGCACAATAACATGCAGTAGATCCTCGAGATTGATCTGTACTTGATTCACGCATAACACCATACTAGTTGGAAATGGCGAATAATTGCTTGTGGACCCATCAAATAAACAACTTTGAAAAATTAGCATAATGACAAAGTTCAAAACTTTGTCAACTTTTCTTGCTCTTTTTTTTTTTTGGCAATAGTTTGCCAATCAACCTTATAAACTTGGTCATTACTTGAAAACTCAACCAACTAATTATATTACCATGTCGATTAGTTGGTAGCTTCTTAGTATGATTAGTTTAAAAATATAGATTTTTTCGTTTTGGCCAAAGACATTAACTATGAATTTGTAAATCATTGTTTGTTGTAGCTTTTGTGGGTGTTTTCTTATTCACAGAAATATTGACAAGTGTGAGCATGGCTATTTTCACTGGTGTTAATAAACTCAGAAAAATCCAACTTCAGCAACAAAGTTATTGGCAATATATCTATGCAATGAACCCTTGACAATTATTTTACACTTATTCAGAACAATTGAGGAAAATGAAAGTCCGCAAATCTTGAAAATGTGAAAACTCACCTCATGTGAGAAGACCCTTTAGGACAATGGAGTGAGTTAATGTCACCAACCAATTTCGTTACAAAATTATGCATATGTCACTGCAAAAAAATATTACTTGCAAAATTTTTCTGATGATTTGAATTTTGCAAGAAAAAGTCATTAGTTTTCACAAGCTGTAACTCATGACAAATAAGATGGTCCAATAATAATAGGCCGTGAAAATTTACCGATGACATGAATTTGGTAAGAAAATATAATGATTTGTTATGAAATAGTAATTGAGGGAAAAAATTATGTCCTAAAAACCACTATTTGTTGTAGTGTAAGCTAGTGTGTAGATGGTAAGCTTCCTATCGATGTCTTGTATATATGCAAATTAATGTTTGTTGTAGACACGTTATGTTGAATCTACACTAGACATGCATGTGATGGTGGATTTCCTGATCAGATTGTACGAGTCCAACATCCACTGCAACATAATTTATCTTTTGTGATAGAGGAAACTGTCACAAAAAATTACCAAAACGTCACTAAAAACATTTGGTGAACCATCCCCATTACTGTCACCTAAAGTACGTCATAGAAAATAATTGGTAACGGTTTACTATTCAACTGTCACAAAAATATTTTTAATGACAGTTGGAGGTGTTTCATTTGGTGTAATGTTTGAATGTGCCATTTTTTGTGGCAGTTGAAATTTGTCTAAGAAAGTAACATTCAAACGTCCAACCAAATGTTCGAACGTCAACCTGACTGATTGACATTGGAACGACAAAAGTTGACGTTCATTGGTTATAGTTTGAACGTATCATATTTACATCCGAACGTTAACTGCATTATACGCTCGAATGTCTATTTGAACGTTAATGAACCAATGTTTGAATGTAAGGGGTATAACCTTTCGGATGTTAGTTCAAATGTCAACGGACAAGCGTTCGAACACAACTGGTACGTGCGGAGATTTGTTCAAAGATTAATCATTTTAATATTAGAACGTTATGTTTGTTTGAGGGTGAGTACGCTCGAATGTTGGATTGTAAGTTCAAATGTTATGTTATAATTTTGTGTAATTACGTTTGAACATTGGTTGGAGTGTGAACCAATATTTGAACGTTTCTTTTTACATTTAAACGTATAAATAAAAAATACTAATTTCATAAAATTAAAAAACATACAAATTATACCATATTACACCATCAATGTCTTATAGATTTGCAAATTTAGATATTAAAAATTATATACAATGATAAAATTTATTTCTTCTTCTTCTCTCGCCCACCGCAATTTTGTTGTAGTGATATAACACGCTCAATCTGCACCATCATTTCCCGCTGCACTTGTTCTTGGATTTCACAGTGCATTCTTTCTTCCTAGTCTCTCTGTTACTACTACAAATGCGACTCTAAATTAGACTGTCACTCCAAGAGAGACTCCAACTCTTGCTGTCTCTACCTCATATACTCATTTTTTCATAGTGTTGCTTCTAAATTTTTAGTAAGATTATTAATTTGTGAAGTCGATGATGTCGTGAATGATAAACCGAGATGCTTGAAAAAATGTCTTAAACCCCTTACCATATGAGACTTGGTCCTAAGCACTTGGGTGAATATGTCTATGTCACTAGGAGATGATTCCCCAGAAACTGATTGTATCTCAATCATTTTTCCTACAATTAGAAAGAAAACACATAACAAGTAATGTATTAAAAAAAATACAAATAAAAAATAAATTATTTATATGTTGCATAATTTATTTAACAAAATTAACACTACTTACATAATTATCTGCCGTGGTAGGATCCATCGACTAATTACGCTCATTAGTGTGAGCAGCAACATAGACATGAATGAGAAAAAAATTTTCAGGATCATCATGTTTTTAACAAATCTACATTAGCAATTTTAAAAGATAATGTTAGTACTTAAATAAAATAATATCAAAAAAATAAATGAATTTATATAAGTTATTAATTATTATTTTCTCAGCAAAACAATGGAATGACCTTGAACCGGCACTATGGTCGACAATCAGAGCAAATCTATTCTATGCATTTGTAAAACTTAAGTGCTATAAAATTAATTAAAAATGTTAATTGTAATATATATACATATAACATATAGAATGAATATAAATGTAAATAATTAAATGATATAAATCTAGAATACTTGATAATCTGGACTTGCGAAAAGATCACAACACTTCTTCCAATCGTCTAACTTCATCTTCTGGAAGGGGGACTGCACAGCCTCTTCCAACGTTTCAAATTTTTTGAAGTGGTTATGATATCTTCCTTTGTGATGTTGGAATAGTGTAACTATTAACTCATTCACAGTTCTCAAATATTTGCTATGGCTAAAATCGAAGTTGAATTCATCATAATAAGTGTCATGTTAAAAATATGATATACTAATTTAGGTAAAAAAATATACTCTCAAAGTAAACTCATTGGCACCTGACTCCGAATGTGCTCCTTAATCTCAATTAGAAAATCTCGCCATGATTGCACATAAAATGGAGTAAAAGCTCGGACTACTGTGACAATATAGGAGGAAAGCCCTGTTGCACTATCATCCACTCCCCCAATGGAGTTATCAGGAATGGTGACCTTGATTTTTCCGTACCTTCTATTTTTCTCAAGAGAGATGCCACGTATATAGCTATGACTGCAATGAGCGGATGCATCAACTAATAGATAATAGTATAATTATAGTTATATAGTTATCGAGAGTATTAAAATAAAATTCATTATTAACGACATTTCATTACTGGTAGGTGTTGGTTGGTTGTTTGTCTCTTGCATGTTAACTTCTTCAGGAATAGATTTCTCAGGTCGGGAGTCCTCAACGGGTTTGGGACTTGGTGGAGGAAGCACATTTCTTCGTTGTTGTTTTGATGGCATCATTGAAAATGGTTAATATGATAATGAAAATTAATTAGAAGAAATTATGAAAAGTATAATATTGTATAGTCACCTATATGAATAAAATATTTCATAATTTTATTCTTCATTTCCGGATGTATTTTCCATACTTGTTTTTAGAATTTTCCTTAATAACATCTTTGTCATCACCGTCAACCTTTTCTTCGTCCTCCTTATTCACTTCCTCCTTGAATTCTTCTTCTTCTTCCTCACTTATTTCAAGTGAATGATCATTTAATACGGATGGGTCAAGATGGACGGGTGGGACATTATCACTACAAAAGGTGAGTAACTTGAGTGTACCAATGTCAACAAATAGGCTAATTAATACCATCTCCATCTTCCTAGTAGGCCTTTATAATCGGAGTGTCATCTTCATCTCTACTATTCTCGTGATTCTCACTCATTTCTACTTCATATATATTTTAAGGAACAAATTTTTATACAACTCACCAAGTTATCTCTCCACTATCTTCATCAACCTCTTTTATTGGATCAATCAAGTAATAAACTTGGTAGCTTGACAAGCCAATTGTAACAGTCCGCTAAAATTATCAGTTTTGGATTTATTTCCCGACAGCAATCACATCTCTCTTGTCTTTACCCTCATCTGGAATCACGCGTATAGATTATCTTTTCCGTAAATCACGTAATTTGTTCTTCACCGACAGCTGTAAAATCATGAACAGTTTTATCCTAAGCGTTGTACCTCGATGACGTTTTTTCGGATCTTATTCATCGAATTTCAAAGTATTAAATAAGCTTGTTTTTAAAGTAGCACAATTATAATAATTTAATGAGTTCTGAAAATATTATAATTGTGGATATTTATTTAGATTAAATATTTTAATTGTTTTAAGATATTAAGAGGTTTAATTTTACGTTGAAAATTCTTATTTAAATTTAAGTGTTTTATGCACTTTGATTAATTAACGGTACTTTATCATTTTTATATAATGATGAAGAAATATTATTTTATAAATTTTAGTTTATAAAATAATATTCTACCTTAATTCATCATAGTGTTTTATTTAAAGTGTTTTATTTAAAATAAAACATTTAAGCGTTTTTAATCAGTGTTTTAACTCACTGTTGGTTTATTTGAGGATCCCGAAATATAGATTTGAAGCAATATACTCTGGCCCTACCCTTTTTCTCTTCACTTTTTCTCTTTTTCTTTTTATTTTATTTTTTTCTCTCCCTCTCTCTCTCTCTTGGCCGACGGATGGATGAAGGAACCACCATGGCCGATCGGTTCAAGGCTCCAGCCGGCGCCACCTCCGGCCGCCGGACCCCACCTCCCACTCCGGCCTCTCCCCCTCCCTCCGGCGAGTCCAACCACGCCGGTGGTGTACTAAACCGGCCTCTCCTTCTCTCTCTCTTCCGTTCTCTTCCTTCTTGTCTCATTACCGTCGCCGCCCCTTTGACCGCCCGTTTCTCCGCCGTCCGGTGGAGGTGTCGTACACCACCACCGCCATTCTCTTCCTCTCTCACCAAAGTTCATCCCCTCCAATTTTCAGAGCCATCGGACCAGCCGTTAGTCTCCGAGAGCCGCCGGAAGTTGCTGCCCCTGCCCTGTTTTCTCCCCTGTTGCCGATTTCTTTCTCCGCCCAGAACCGCCGCTCGCCGGCGGCGTGGACTCCCCTATTACCGAGCCACCGTTAGCCGCCACTCTCGCCTCCAAACAAATGGGTTTTTAAGGTTTTTCACCATTTTGGACCACCATACACGGCCAAATCAGCCACCAAGCACCACCATTGGACTCACCACATCAAGGGCTTCCTCCCCATGTCTTTCTTTTTCCCAAACTCTCACTTTTTTCATATGGGTTTCTCAAAACACCCGTTCGGTTGCACCACCGTGCGCCGCCGTACACGGCCACCCGTGGTGTTTCACCACCACCATCTTGTTCCTCTCATCCTCATGAACCTCTCCAAGAAATTTCATGGCCAACGGAGCTTCGTAGAGCTCACACTCTCCCTCACTCTCCAAGGCCAAAAATGGTTTCAAACGGCCGATCCGCCGCCGTTAGCCACCGTCCGACCACCACCTCGCCACCACAGCTCCACCACATGTTCCTTTACCTTTCCCTAGCTTTCCATGAAGTTCTATGGCTTTTCGCTACCTCGCGTCTCCTCCGCTCACCGTTCGGAGTTACTGTTCACGGCGTGACGCCGCCGTGCTCCGCCACCTTTGACCACACGAGGCGACCGTGAGTCTTCCAAGACCACGCCTAGCCTTTCTCAAGCCCAAACTACCACTTTATGTGGTGGACAGACACCGTACCGCCACGTAGCTCCTCCGACGCATGTTCGTGACGAGCAGCGAGCGACGCACGGGTTATCCCGTCGATGGTATAATCCTCTATCTTTAGTTTTTTTATGTTTAACATAGTTGTTTTGGTTGGCTGTAGACTGTGTGACGCCCCCAAATTCCGCTTGGGATTGAACGGACATTTGAAGCGTCGAGGACATGCAACACAAGGTTACCTGCCCCCGTTCATGACATATAAGATGCAATGTTCTAACATGCATCTAGCATTATGCAATATTCGCAGCGGATAATTTTTTCTTTAGCAATACTATGCACCAAACTAAATATATCCCAAATACTTGAAACATATATTCATACATAAAGGCATACTAAAAAGCCGTGATCACCACACTAGTCAAAATGGTTGTGATCAAAAGAATACTTGAGATACAACTCCAAAAGTACAAGTATTAACCTAAGTTAAATACTATACCATCATCAACATCGCACCGTGGCCTAGTCGACCGTATTCAGTTGGTCAGATTCCAATTCTCCTTTGGGTCCTGTAACAAGATCTACCATTCGGGGGGAATGGTAGTTGGGACTACCACAGTGAGATTTGATTACAAATCTCAGTAAGTTAACATAAAACTCACACACAGGTTAAAAATGCATGCATGGCAGTAAAAGCATAAATGCATAATTATAGTCATATATAAACATAGTATAACTTGACATATAGCATGACTTAACCAGAATTTAAACATGAACTGAAACTTGACTTAACATGGCATAAACTTAAGCTTAAAACATAACATGAACAAACAACATAACATGAACGTGAAACATAACATGGACATGAACATAACATAACATGAACGTGATCTTGAACATATCATAAAAGTGAACATAACATGATGTGAACATGAACTTGGAACATAACATAAACATGAACATAACATGTACGTGAGTATAATATAACATGAACTTGATCTGAAACTTGACTTAACATAAACTTGGAATCTTATTTAATTGTCTTGATATAATAATGTGCATTAATACGTACTCCACAGTTGTTGTGGCCCCACGTATTCAAGTAACATAAAACATAATACGTACTCCACAGTTGTTGTGGCCCCACGTATTCTACATGTCACAATTGCTGTGTCTCATGTAGTGTATGCTCCACAGTTGTTGTGGCCCCATACTTCATGCTCCACAGTTGTTGTGGCCCCATGAATTCACATAACATAAAATATAATACGTACTCCACAGTTGTTGTGGCCCCACGTATTCTACATGTCACAATTGCTGTGTCTCATGTAGTGTATGCTCCACAGTTGTTGTGGCCCCATACTTCATGTAACATAAAATATAATACGTACTCCACAGTTGTTGTGGCCCCACGCATTATAAGTAACATAAATATAATACGTACTCCACAGTTGTTGTGGCCCCACGCATTATAAGTAACATAACATAATATAATACGTACTCCACAGTTGTTGTGGCCCCACGCATTATAACATAACATAAATATAATACGTACTCCACAGTTGTTGTGGCCCCACGCATTATAAGTAACATAACATAAATATAATACGTACTCCACAGTTGTTGTGGCCCCACGCATTATAAGTAACATAAAAATATAATACGTACTCCACAGTTGTTGTGGCCCCACGCATTATAAGTAAGATAACAATATAATACGTACTCCACAGTTGTTGTGGCCCCACGCATTATAAGTAACATAAATATAATACGTACTCCACAGTTGTTGTGGCCCCACGCATTATTAGTAACATAAAATGTCTTATCTTTCTTAATGCATGAGATATTATTTAATATCATATACTTTTCTAACATGGCATATACTTGTAAATGGCATAATATGATTTAATCATAAACATTTCATGGCATACATGTATCATATGGCATACTTAACATGGCATACTTATAACATACAGCATTGTATGACAGAAAAGATTGTGTAACAGATAAATATTCATGAGAGATTAAATCATACGTAACAGATAAACATGTAATGACATAGCATGACATGGCATATACGATAACATACATACATAAATTTTAGTTCCCTTACCCATCACACATACACAATAAACTGATAGTAAATTAGAGGCTAACTTACCTCGATCGTCGCGTTCTATGAGAATAGAGCGCGAGACACGAGGAACTGCACAACAGCTGGAAGAGGAACACTCGAGTCCTTAAGATTTTCACTTCTGAACTCAATTGCCATATTGTAAGCACTTGCAACACCACGGCCAACTTGAGGTTTCACTATACTCGGAAGAGATAAATTGACTTCAGAAAGCCTTTGCACTAAAACAAGTTCATTAAAATTATCAATAACAACCAAACAAACAACTCATTTCTCAATCCATATACTCTTAGCCATAGTCAACCACAAGATGACACCAGTCATCCCGGACTATAATCCATATCATCACTGCTTCGGGACACTGTCATACAGTTTCCCAACATTACACCATACGCTCCACACTTCTCTGCTACGCCATTCAACCCTTCGTGACACGCCATCCGATGTATCACGACTTAGTACAGAGTACACTCACGTTAACTCTCTTCCATTCACACTACAAAACCCATCACTGCGATACACGTCTCACGGTGCATCGCTACGCGACACGGAGTACGCGCTACGCGTACTTCCTTCGCTACAACACTCATCAACACGATGCACATCACACGATGCATCGCCATACCACACGGAGTACACTACATGCGTACTCCCTTCCTTCTACGACCCACATCACTACAGTGCACGTCGCGCGGCGCGTCGCTGCATTACACAGAATACGCTACACGCGTATTCTCTTCACACAACCCGCCGTATCACATCTACGGCATCCATCTCACGCCTATACTTCACAGCACAGTCCACAAAATACACAATCAAACTCAACACTTCACAACCACACTTCGCTTCACAACTACGCAACGAATTCCACAAATACAACTACACAATCCACAAACCAACCAACTATTTTAAACGTAAAATAACTAGAGATAGAAGGTTATACCATCGACGGGATAACCCGTGCGTCGCTCGTTGTTCGTCACGAACATGCGTCGGAGGAACGTACGTGGCGGCGTACGGTGGCTGTCCACCACATAAAGTGGTAGTTTGGGCTTGAGAAAGGCTAGGCGTGGTCTTGGAAGACTCATGATTTTACAGCTGTCGGTGAAGAACAAAATACGTGATTTACGGAAAAGATAAACTATACGCGTGATTCCAGATGAGGGTAAAGACAAGAGAGATGTGATTGCTGTCGGGAAATAATCCAAAACTGATAATTTTAGCGGGCTGTTACATCCTCCCCTCCTAAAAAGAAGATTTCGTCCTCGAAATCGACGCAAGTACAAACGTAAAACACGCTTAAAACACTGTAGATAGTTTGAAAAAAAAGAACCGTCCGTCACCCGACAAGTGCTGCAAAGTCTAGGGGCCTACTCTATGAATTTAATACAGCTGGCGATTTGAACAAACGCCTGATGTTGATAACAACCGTGATTGAAGGCTTTGAGTTTCTATAAAGAAACAGGATCATCTTCATCCATCGGAAAGAAAAACATCGCTTCTTGACCTGTGTTTTGTTTTTCCATAACAAAATAATGGCTGGGCAAAACTCTTCCACTAATGTTCCAGACTTGAATCAGGAACCCTTGCATCAACCA
>QGSO01000760.1:177285-241643 GCA_011037825.1 Carya cathayensis | reverse complement strand
AATATTGTCTAAAATATTATACGGACGATAAAAATTATAAAATCTTCGTAACAAATATTTAGTTAAAAGATTAATATTAAATTTAATTTTAAAGTGTGTAAATCAGCTCGTATATTTTTAAAAATATATATATAATTCATTATTAAAAAGTAAATTTTTTATATAAAATGAGCTAGTGTGAGACGATCACTTGTTAATTTTAACATTTTTTAGGTAAACATCTATTTTTTTTTCCATTTTATTACTTACCCACTAAGATTATATCCCATTTTTTATTTTAACTATCCGTTTTAACTATTTTATTAAATAAGATTATTCCATCATTCTATTTTTATTTTAAAACTCATCTTCTTGCAATGTTTATATTTATCAAAAGGAAAAAGCTAGTTTGCCCACTCAAGTTTACTGTTCAAGTGTACCGTTCGGTAAAAAAAATTTAAATTTTTTACTTAATAATTAAGGAAGTGATTTTTAATGTATTGATGCATTTTTTTATTTTTTAAAAATATTTAAATATATCTAATAAATATGAAAAGAGAAAAAAAAATTTGGCCTAAGAGGCACACTCAACGGTACCGCTGGGTGGCATAGCAGCTCTGTCCTTATCAAAATTGTATAAAGTATTCTTCGGTCTAAACATTTAAGATTTCGTCATTTCCAATTCTGAGTAAATCCATCGAAAGTATTATGTCTTCTTTATTTTCGTAGATTGAGATTAGATAAGATGAGTTGATCAGATAAAAGTTAAAAATTTAATAAATTATTATTAAAATATATATATTTTAATATTATTTTTATTTTAAAATTTAAAAAATTTGAATTATATATTTTATTTTATATTAAAATTTTAAAAAAATTGTAATACTTAAATTAAATGACATCATATAAGAATAGTTGTGAAAATAAAAAGAGACCTAAATTGTTAAAATTGATCAAAATAGACTTATCTCAAATGCGGTGCGGCAAAACCCATGCTCAATATTCATATATTTATTTTCTCCCAACTTTATAATAACTTAATTTCTAAAATCAATATAAAAAATTAAGAAAAAAATGCAAAGACGAGGGCTAGGGATCCTAATAATTATCCCTAGAAAAGATTTAAGGAAAACACTAATCCCAGAGAAACTGTGTATCGAAATTTTTTACCAAAAATTGTTTTAATTTTTTTTTACTTAGTGATTAAGTAAGTATTTTTAAATAAATATGTAATTTTTTTATTTTTATAATATATTTAAATGGTTTTAAAAAATGTTGAAAAAAAAAGGGAAATGAACTGATCACAGAAATCTTCTATGACGTAGCAACGTCCAAGATTTAAAATTGCATTAAGTTCCACAGAGAGTATTCACATCTGGTGCTCCAAAACATTGGATTCCCCATAATTTGAGAAAATATTTGGGGATTTCATCCCAAACCACCTCCATCCCATTTCCCATTTTGGGGTTAATGGATGGGGTTGTTACAGACAATTTTCAAATATGGGGATCTACTATTTGTCCCCAAGGCATTATTTTAAGTTTATAAAATTGTTTGTAGTTAAGTTTATAAATAGTGGTGAGAGAAAAATGTAATAAAAAAAGAATAAGGAAAAATTATTTTAATATAATAAATAAATGATAGGAAATGAGATGTATGAGGTTTTTTAAGGATGAGTAAAATTTAAGAAAAAATTTTAGGGAATGTACTTTTTAGCTAAATTATAGGAAATTTTATGGGGAATAAGATGTGAATGCTCTGAGACTCTAATTAGACCTACATCTGTTTGCTTTTAGTGACGGCGGAGGAGGCGCTAAATTATTATATTGATTTTAGTTTTTTTCTCCGTCCCTGCTTTAGACTTGAAGGATCAGTTTCAACGTTTACATCGTCTCAACTCATCTAATTTTATATTTAATTAATATTTAAATCATAAATATAATTATTTTCAAATTTTAAATTTTCAAGTTTTTAATTTTTTTATTTAAAAATATATATATATAATTATTATAATTTCTTCAAATTTTTAGCCAAGACACAAAAAATAATAATTTCTAAAACATAAATAATATTAAAAAACTATTTTTAATAATATTTTAATTTTATAATATTTTTAAACTTTTTCTCTCTCATTTTTTTAAATCACATAAATAATTTCTCTATTATTTACATACTATTTTACTATTCATAAATTTTTCATTTCAACATCTGGACCTAAACATTGGACACGTTCTCTAAATTCCATGAACATTATTAGAAAAGAAATCCTTGAGCTATTTACAGGCACGAGAAAATTAAATTTATAAATTAATTTGATATGTTATGGTATATTAGGTTATAAAGTTATTTTTATTATAAAGAATATTGAACATATTATATGATGTCATGTCAAATCATAAATTTATCTCTTTAAAATCTATTTATGGCTGCAGCATTTCTCACTAATAGATTTGAGTTTATATATTGTTTAAAATTAAAAAAAAAAGGCATAAATAAAGAAATTATAAAATTAAAAGTTGAATGTAAAACTTAACTCAAATTCAAAACTTGAACAAAGATATTTTGGTCCCTTTAAGGTTCTGCAGGGTATTAGAGAGGTTGCCCCTAAACTTGAGTCACCAGCAAACACTTCTATCCACCCAGTATTCCATGTTCTGTGCTTGAAGAAACATGTAGGACCATCAGCTATCATCTCCCCTTCCCTACCCCTTACAGATCCATATGGTAGTCTTTGAATTAAACCTCAATGTATTTTGCAATGCCGCCGTCCACTGGTTGAACTTGTGAAATGGCGTGGTGCACTTGAAGAAGATTCTTCTTGGATTTTAGTTGACCAGCTTAGACGTCAATAACCTGACCTTGTGGGGAAGGTCATTTGAAGGGGGGAGGAAGAGTTACAGGAAGTTTGGCATTGAGAAGGGAGCAGAGGAAGTATTGAAGCAGAGTAACAAAAGAGAAGTGGTCAGGTAGATGGGACGTGAAATTTAAATGTTGTTTTACATTTTTACCCTTCTTATTGTAACTGTAATAACAGATGAAATGTCGACTGAAATTTGGGTGGAAAATACCATATAAAAGGATAAAGTGAAGGCTTTTCTTTTGTAAAACACGATGAAATAAGGTTGATTCTTTCTTGGAGGTTTTCATTCCATTTTTGAATTCTGTACAAGTAGCAGAATAGGGAGGTCCTTAACAGTGAACCTCATATGAGGATTAATACTGTATCCATCTCTCCTTGCATTAGACTGTTCAATTCAGGCAGACAATTATAGAAGATCTCATTAAGCTTGAACAATGGAGAACACATTCAGCATTAACAACACACGGGCATCACTATCACTTATCCTAGTTTGAAAGCCCTCTCAACTGTCCACCTGTTTCTTAATTCTTGTTGCCTTGCCTTGCCTCATAATCGGTGGATGTACAGAAAACAAATTAGCAAATATAAAACAGCAAAGAGAAACAGACAACAAAAGAGCTTCAAACTAGGAGTACTACTTTCATTTCAGATATAATCTAACAAATATCTATTCATTTGATACTCACCCCAAGGGGCCATCAAAAATTTTCCGCCACCAGACTAGCTTTGCTTCTCATCTCAATTACCTTTTTGTGGGAGTTGGAATGCACCGATGGAACAAAGGTAGGACTTGCCAGAGGACGGTACTCCGGAAAGAGGCGTCCAGATCTGTAACGAACACCACATGCATTGCAAAGGGTTTTTGGCCCCATTGGCCCCTCCCTCCATTGTGGGGTCTTTGTGACCTCGCAATGCATGCATTTTCTTGTTGCAACCGGTCCTTGTGATGAATGGTCCATCGTCTCTGTGGCACCTGAGAGCACTGTCAGGTTCTTTTTGACGGGTTTGATACTGTCTCAATCAAATCTGTTTCTGAACCAGATTCAAAAGATGCTGAAGGATGGGATATTTTGGGGCTAGAGGTAAAAAAAGGAATCATGAATTGCCAGTTGAAGTTTGGTTGGCGTGGCCGTGAACGATTGCTTCTAGCACGCTTCACGGTACTAATAATTTTGGGTTCAACGGTTGTGGGATTCTCAACCGAGCAAGAGCTACTGCTTTCGAGAACAGATATTGGACTAGAGGTTTGGAAGAGCTGCAAACCTTTGCCATCAGCTTTGTGAAGGACAATGCTTCTATTGGATGTGGCTTCAGCAGTGACAGGCAGCTCATCTAGTGTAGAAGTTTCATAACACTGAAAACCAGATTATCCAAAAAAGTAAAGATGACAGAAGAAGTTTATTGCAATGTGAAAACCATACTAGATCAAATGTGTAGAAACCTGTCTAACAAATTTAGAAGTATTGGAAAGGAAAATTCTATCATGCAACATCTAATAAATGCATGCAGATAGAATGTCAATCTCCAGATTGATAACTGGCAATTTCATTTTACTTTTTCTGATGGGTAACCAGCTGAATTTTTGAGAAGTTAAATTGGAAGATTGCAATAACTAGCAATTTCATTACTTCTATGAAGACATACCACAACTAAACTGAAATGAGTGCCGATACATAATCAGTGGCTATATCAAAGTGCAACAGCAGGGCATGTCGTATATACACTTCTACCTTATTCTATATCAACTGATATAACTTTTAAAGGCCGATTGTCTTCTTGCTTCATCATAAATCCCTTCAATACTGTAGGGTAAAATTACCAAGCAAAATAATTATCTCGAGTAAAAGTACTTGTGACATAAAAAAACTCATGATGCATTCAGTCTTCTGTATTCTACGTAATTCATAGGAACCTTCTTTTCTCTAACCCCATTCATCTCGGTGTTAAAGGAGTTATTCTAAGAAAAAATGAATCTCCCCTGCAAGTGAGTGGGAAATACAAGCTTGGTGAAGATATGCAAACCAACAGGATAAACCAAACTTATTTTATCTGTGGAAATGTGTAAGCATGAAGAGATCAACAAGAAATGCACCTAAATCTGTGTTTGAACTCTGATTCTCTTCCTTGTCCATGTTCTAGTCTAGCAAAATTCAAACAAATTGCTCGCTCAACATTCACTCAACACCATGCTCGAGTTGATTTTCAAGAAACCTAGTTCTCACGCCATTTAATATATAAAAGTATTTTTTTGTAAATGGAGAGATGTGAGAGCTATGGCCAAAATAGAGGGAAAAGAGAGAAATCTTTTTGTGAGATTTGAGAGCTCACTGGATATATTGGAGCTTTTGGGATTGATAACTAATTTGTGATTTCTTTCTTGCACTCCATCTTTGTGATAGGGAATTCCTTGAGATCGACTCTACCAGTGGAAGTGGGCTATTGTTCAAGCGGAACCACTTAAATGTTGGTGTTCTTTGTATGATTGTCGAATATTTGTTATTTGCTCCCGCTAATCTATTTCAAAGTCGTCTCTAGATATTCAGTTAATCTTAAGAATTTGCAACCTTGGAAAAGTTTAAGTTCTACAAAAGACCATTAAAGTTCTAATTTTTAATAGAAGAGTTTAACTGAAAATTGTTGGCATGGGTGGTTCCTATGATCTGTTTTGTCTATACTCTCCCTTCTATACTTTCTGCAACTTAATATTCTATGATGCTGAAACAACATGATTAGATCAATTATCAACATGCTAATATTATGATTTTCTTTGTAGAGGATACATGGCGCCACAATATGCGTAATGGAATTAATCAAGAAAATGGGAAAAGTTAGAAATAAGATCATTTGAGCAACACTTATTGTTTACAATGTAATTATTTTTTGTTATTCATGGCAATAACATTCCAATATATGAGCAAAGGATCAACTAGAAATATGAGGCTTCAATCAGTTTATGCAACAGATGATGGAGATATGAATTTGCATCCAAAGCCGGATACTCGCAGGGTTTGGCAGGTTCTCCCCAGGCGAATATTTGCCTGCTTTTAAAATTTAGGATGCTTATCCATGTATTTTTAGATACCTGGATCCATATCCACATGAAAACACTTGGATACACATCCGAATTCACAACCTTACTGATCAAGTGTAATAGAAAGACATATACTGTTGTAAGTTCTTATCATTTGTCTATAGTAGTGGGACACCAAATTATGAGTGCTTCTAAGAGTTATTTTGAGATGGTCACCTAAAAATCCCATTTTCTTGACCATAATTAAGCTGGGGCTGAACCAGGTATTAGCTTGGGGGCCTTCCACTCCCAATTTTTTTTTCCTTTTTTTTTTATATGAGGAAAATTTCATAAAAACTAATTTTACTCCCTAGTAAATATTATTATAATTTTAGTACTCCATCACATTGAGTTATCTAATTCCACTCCACCAAAAGAAAATGAATACTCTCTTCTTTTTTCTTTTTTAAATAAGTCTATTTGCAATATTATTTATTAACACATTGTTTTTTTTTTTTTTTTTGATGGAAATATGCTTCATGCATTAATTTATAAACGAAGTTACAGCTGCGACTTATCAGTACAGGAGAACCAGACTATAAGTCAACTAACGCAAATGCTCAGGAGCTTCCCCACACACAAAGTGACGGATATTGTCTTAACTTCTAAAACGCTCTATAAGACCAGAGCCAGGAGGACCCCTCCAACCTCCAAGAAGGCGGAAAACGGTAGACAACTGCTATGAATAGACAGTCCAATAGTATAAACTACACTAAACCTAAATAACCAACAAACCCACAAAACAAAAAACCAACAAAAAAACGAACCAACCACGAGCATGGCATGAGCTCTAGCGGCACACCCTCCACAGGCAATCGGCATCACGAGCCCCAACGGAACGAGCACCCAGCTTACGTACGGACCACAGCAACCTCCACAGTGGAGGTCGGCCGTACGACCACCGGCCATAACATCGCCCGCTGCTCTTCGCTCTTTGCCTCAGATTGAGGCCGCACAACAACTCATCCTCTCACCATCGACTTCAGAAGATACAAACAGAACAACAAAACCAACATAACCACGGCGGCAGAGGTCGTGCCATGCACAGGCACAAAAAAAAAACACCAAAAATAGAGAAACAGAACACACACACTAGAGGCCAAAACAACAGCAGCAAAGACCATGCAAGAACAGAAAACCGACCGTCGAAAAAAATAGAAAAACAGAGCACAAAACAACTGGCAAACAGAGGTTGTGCTCGGCTAAAACCTAACACTGGGAGGAAACCGCCGATTGGAAGTTGAAGAACCAAAATCTGAGGATCCAAAAAAGATGAGAACATCGTCTGCAGGTGGTCCGTTGGTGGCACGTGACAGCCACACGCCGCAGAGAGCCGAGACTTCGACCCGCGCGTGCGGGCAACGCCCCACTCCGTATGGCACCACGTTTGGTGGGCTTGTAGAGCGACAACTGACCAACACCCTGGAGGGGCGCTTGTTGACGGTCGGCGGCTGGACAGTCTAGAGCAGCTTTCCTCCCTTATTGGCCTGAAAAAAACCTAAAAGAAAAAAAAGGAAAAAAGCTTCAACAGAGAAAAGGAAGGGGAGCAGGAGACGAAGCTCCCACCCCCCTGTCGCGTGGCTCTGGGTTGGGGGAGATTAGAGAGGGGAAAGGGGGCTCTGGGACTATCTCTTTCTGAAACTAGAGATAACGATACAGGTTTTTATTAACACATTGTTGATTTGAAAACATGTCAACAAAATATTAATATATTAAAATCTTCTACAAAAATAATTAACCCTACAAAATAGGTTGCTACTTGTGGGCGATTAGCAACCCTCATTTTAGGGTGGTAATATGTGACACAACTTGTGAACCTAACACGAACATGATACAAAATTAGTGGATTTGGATATGATGTTATCGGATTAGAATCAAAACAGGTTGACCTAGGGGTGCTACCCACACCATACGGTGCGGGGTAGCCCACTCCCCGCACCCCGCCCCGCATGGTGCGGGAGTGGGGTTTTCCCATCCGCCTCCCGCCCCGCATCCCTGGGGCGGGGTACCTCGCTCAGCTAGGCAAGGTGAGGGGCAGATACCCGCCCCGCCCCGCTTCATTTTTACTTCAAAAATGAATTACATTTCACTATGTTTAAAAATTATTTCTAGATCCAAAAGTGATCAAAAATATATTTTTAGATCCAAATTCTAAATTTAAATTTTGTAAATATAACTATAATTTAAAAATTATGTAGTTTTTAAATTTGTTAGTCCATATTTTGTGTAAGTTTAGTTGTGTAGTTTTAAACTATATAGTTTTTAAATTTGCTAATGCATACTTTGTAAACAAGTCTAACAAATTGTAATATATATATATATATACATATTTATATATACACAATTTGTAAAATATAAATATATATTCTATTTATGTTTTTGTATATATACGTAAATATTGATGTTTATATATATATATATATATATATATATATATATATATATATATATTTAGGCGGGGGCAGGGCGAAGCAGGGTAGCGGGGTGCTGGGCGTCGCTGCCCAACCCTAGGTTGACCCGTTAAGACACGATTTATAAACGGGTCAACTTGCCATATTTGGCATGTTTACATTTTATTTTAAAATTACAATTTTATTATATATATTTTTGAGTTGTAATATTAGTATTTCTTAGTATACTTATATTTTTATTGTTAACATTGTAATTCGGACCTATGCTATATTTGTTATTATAGGGTTTGTAACATTTGTTTTATTATATGTTAAATTTTGAAAACTATTGATATTTTTTTGGAAGGTAGTTTTATTTTTTAAGAAATTGTGGTTATTAATAAATTTATTTATTAACTTTTATGTGAAATTATGCTAATTGGGTTAAATAGGTTATACGTGTTAGTTCAACAAATTCACATGAAACGAGTTTGAATGAGTCATGTCATGTTGATTTATTTCTATCTAATTAATTATTAAACGGCTTGAAACAGGTTAGATGACACGATCTATTATCTAAATGGATCGGGTTAGGGTTTAAAAGTTTGACACGTTTAACTTAACAGGTTAGGTTCAAGTTGACCTATACTGTCAAATGTTCATGACTTGACACGATTCGAAAACTCGCATTGTCACACCTACCTCATTGCCCCCAACTACGCTTGAGCAGGGTGGCCAAATCCAGCCCCCGCCTTATATCGAAGTTGTCTATGCGGGTCCTATGGGTAGATTCACCTAGTTATGTACAACTCAAACAAGAAAAACACAAAATTTATATACTATATCACAAAGAATAAAATAGAAGACATGAAGTCAGCAAATCTAAAAATGTTCAAGACAATTTTTCAGAATATATCAACTCTAAGCATTTGTGAAACTTGAAAACAAGCTTAAAGTACTTCCAATAGATTCTTTATCCTATCTTTTAAAATATATCAAAAAATTTAACTTTTCTATTTTACGTACTGACTTTTACAATATATTATATATCAGTTTATCTATTTTTTCTTCATATCATTTAAATATTATACTTTTTAATATTTTGTGAGAGAAAAAGTACAACAAGAGAGAAATCATTGTTGCAAAAAAAGTACAAGACGAGATAGAAAATAAATTAAAAAAATGTTTACATTTGTGCAAGGTTTCTTTTAGATGTAGCGGCAACACTGAAGGAAAATTGAAAATAAAAATGAAATGCATCATCAATTGGATGCACTTTTTGGATAATTTTCGTCAAATTTTACATAAAAATGGGTTTTCCAAAACCTATTAGGAGTGCTCTTAGACAAATAAGGAGAGAAGAAAGCGAACAAGAAGAGAAGAGAGAAGAAAATGTGGAGCAAAAGAAGAAGAAATAAAAGCATCATGGAGGAATACGATGAGAGAATAAAGAATGGAACAAAAAAACATATTGTAGAAGAAGCCGGACGGAGAAAGGAGAAAAAGATGTAAAGAGGGTGTTTCCTTTCTTTAATTTGCTTTCTTTCCCTCTAGAATTATAACTCCAAAGGATGGTACTGATAGCCACTTTCCCCAGCTTCTAGACTCTGGAGCATTACTTTGTCTGGTTAGAAGTGTAAAATAACTTGAGTGATAGAAGTAGAGATGAATACAAAACAGAGGATGATTGAATTGTTCCAGTTCTTGAACTGATATTTTTTTCAATAATAAAACATCATACATGGATACCTCTTTATAGCGTATAAGTACAACAGAATAGCTATCTTCTAGATATTACAAAATTTAAATAACAACAAGAAGATCATTACTAGATAAAATTAATCATTAGAATATCCTTTCAAAAATTAGAGAATAGCAGAAGATGGATCGGTTGTCCTCCTAATTCTCCTCCTTATTTTCCTCCAGTTGATAGCTACGGTTTGGTTTGTTATTGAGCTCCACAATTTCCTCTACACACCCCCTCAATCTGAAGGGTAGTGTACGAACATTCAGATTGGCCAAAATGGTTTGAAACTTGCGAGGAGACACCGGCTTTGTTAATGAATCAGCAAGTTGATCTTTACTTGATATAAACTGAACAATAAGCTGCTTTCTTTGAACTTGATCACATACAAAATGGAAATCAATCTCAATGTACTTTGTACGAGCATGAAATAGAGGATTGACAGCCAAGTATGTGGCTCCAATATTATCACACCACAACACAGGTGGTGTTGGAATTTTAAGGATTTCATATAAAATCGATTGCAGCCATTGTAGTTCTGAAGCTGTATTCACAAGGGACTTATATTCAGCTTCGATACTACTACGGGCAACTGTGAATTGTTGCTTGTACTTCCAGGAAATAAGATTGTTGCCCATAAAAATGCAATATGCATCTACCGACCGACGATCATCTCGATCAGCCGCCCAATCGGAATTTGAAAATGCTTGAACTGCAAAATTAGATGACTTGCTGAGGAACAAACCCGTTGATATGGTATGTTTTAGATAATGTAAAATCCTTTTTACAGCCTGCCAATGTGGTTCCAACGGGTTATGCATAAATTTACTTACTTTGTGTACTGAAAAAGCAAGATCAGGTTTCGTGACAGCTAAATATTGTAGGTTTCCAACAACTTGTCTATAGAGATGAGGATCTGAAAATTTAGCACCCTCAGTTGCAGAAATTTGGCAACTAGTTGACATGGAACTTGTGCACGGCTTGGCTTCTGCCATGTGAGTACGTTTTAGAAGATTCGCCACATACTTACGTTGAGTTAAATACATACCTTCTCTTGAGCGCAAAACTTCTACCCCCAAAAAATAGCTAAGATCACCAAGTTCTTTAACTGCAAAGTCAGAGTGCAAGGATCAAATTACATGTTGTATGGCATGGCTGGAATTTCCGGTAATGATAATATCATCAACGTTAATAAGAATCACGACTAGAGTATCATGCTTCCGACAAATAAATAGAGAAGTGTCAGCCTTGCTTGAATGAAATCCTAGTTCTCGTTATTTATCAGTGAGACGAGAGAACCAACCTCTTGGAGCTTGTTTCAGTCCATATAATGACTTAGGCAACCTGCAAAGATGATGAGGATATTGTGGATGAACGTAACCTTGGGGTTGTACCATATATACTTCTTCTTCCAATTTTCCATGCAAAAAGGCATTTTGGATATCAATTTGCTTAACCTGTCAGTTAAAAGAGACAGCCATGGACAATACAATACGAATTGTAGCATGCTTGACAACAGGACTAAAGGTTTCATTAAAATCAACACCTTCTTGCTGATGAAAACCTTTGGCAACCAACCTTGCCTTGTAGCGCTCTATGGAACCATCGGCAAGCCTTTTAATTTTATATATCTAGCGGCAACCGATAATGTTGGCTTTTGGAGGTGGTGTAACTAATGACCATGTGCCATTCCGTAAAAGGGCATCAAACTCAGTATTCATGGCTGCACGCTAGTGTCGTGATTTTACTGCATCACTATAACATGATGGTTCTGCACCAGCAGATGCAAGAGAGCTAAGTAATGCTTTCGGAAATGGGTACCTCACAAAGTCATCAGAGGTGGATTTTGGCTTGAAAATATTGCTTTTTGATCTGGTTACCATGGTATGGGTGCTGGTGTTTTGTTGTGGAGCAGTAGGATCCGAAGTTTGCTGAGGTGTAGCTTCTGGTATGCGTGAAGAGAGAGATGGAGCAGCAGCAATGATAACTGGTTGGGAGGTAGAAACAGCATGCCTGACAGGAGCTACTTCATCGGTTCCTGCAGAGTGAGGTACTAGAGGCATAGCAAGATTATTTTCAAGTGGTGAGGTCGCAGATTGCATATCAGTAATACTGGCAGGAGATGGTATTTTGAGATTTAAAGGCAAGTTTATATGTGTGTTAGAAGATGACGTTGTAGATGATGAGGGTGATGAAATTTTTTGATAAGGAAACAAATGTTCATCAAAGACGACATTACGAGATATATAAACGCGACCAGTTGATAAGTCAAGACACTTGTACCCATGGTGATTAGCACTATAGCCAATGAAAACACATGATTTGCTTCGGAAATCCAATTTATGTTTGTTGTATGGTCTAAGATTAGGCCAACATGCACAGCCGAAGACTCGTAAAAAAGAAAAATCAGGGACTCGTTTATAGACCTTTTGATAAGGAGACAAATTGTGGAGAGTGGGTGTGGGTAGACGATTAATTAAATAAGTTGCAGTATAAAAGGCATCTTCCCAGTAATTTAGAGGTAAATTCGAATGTGATAACATACTAAGTCCTATCTCCACAATTTGTCTATGCCTTCGTTCAATGGAGCCCATTTGTTGGTGAGTGTGAGGACAGGCTATACGATGTGCAATTCCATTTTTTTGAAAATAATTATGTAGCCTACGATACTCACCACCCCAATCAGATTGTATGGCCTTTATTTTACGTTCGAAATGTTTTTCCAAATAACATTGAAATTGAAGAAAAACACTCTCAACATCAGACTTTAATTTAATTGGAAAGAACCATAAATATTTTGAAAAATTATCTAGAAAGCTAACGTAGTACCGAGCACCTATAGTTGAGGCTACAGAAGCCGGACCCCATACATCTGTAAAAATTAAGTCTAAGGGAGCATGAGAAACATAAGTAGACTTGTTAAACGGCAAAGCATGGCTCTTGGCTAATTGGCAATCGGAGCACACAACATGCCTCTTTATTTTATCAACTGGAAGCTTATGGAAGGACAGAACACGTTGAACAACTTGAGGAGCAGCATGGCCAAGTCGACAATGCCAGTGATCAAAGGAAACACGAATACTTGAAAGGGCTTGAGGATGAACGTTGGTTTTGGAAAAATGGTATAAACCATTACTGACTTGGCCGCGATGAAGGATGTTCGTCGAGTAATCCTTCACAAGAAAATATTTGTCATGAAATTTGAAATAGACATTATTATCAGTACAGAATTTTTGAACTAAAAGTAAATTTTTCTGAATTTGAGGGATGAAGAGGACGTTATGTAAAACAAAGGAATGAGAGGATGTATTAAGAGTTGATTTTCCAGTTTTAGAGATACGCAAACCTTGACCATTGCCAACCTGAAGTTGGTCTGTACCATCATAGTCATCACTTTGTAGGTTCAGATTGGCCATATCATGTGTGATATGGTGAGTGGCACCTATGTCCGCGTGCCAGTCATTCTCTCAGCCGCTATTACTAGCTGCAACCAAGGCTTGTTTATTCTGAGATCGAGGAGGATCCTAATAGGTGGGATCAAAACGATGGTAGCACTTGCGAGCGGAGTGACCAGGTTTTCCACAAACTTGACACACAACTTGAGAAGAATGATTTGTGTCATTGCGATTATAGGAGAAAGTACCCCCTCCCCGAGAATTATTATAGCGGCCTCTACCACGAGAGTTACTTCGCCCTCTATTAATGAAGTGTGGCGATTGTCGTTGAACAACATTTGCTTTAGCAAGTGGTGTAGGAGTAGAAAGATGATGACGGTTGAGACGAGATTTAGTAATAATTAGCAGAGAATATACCTCTTCAAGTGTGACATGATCAGTACGAGCATAGACGGAGGACACGAAGCTGTCATATGCATGCCCAAGGCCAGCAGGAACATAAGAAATGACGTCGTCACACTTGAGAGGTTGACCAGCCATAGCAAGTTCATCAGCTAATTTTTTGATGTAGAGAAAATAATCGCTGGCAGATTGACTGCCTTTCTTGGCATTGGCAAGTTGAGTCCAAACTTGGATGGTACGAGCTTTGGATTGCGAAGAGAAATTTGTTTCAAGAGCACGCCAAACCTCATGGGAGGTGGCATGAGAGACGACCTGGGCTAAGAAACTTTCAGTCATGGAAGACAAGAGAATGCTTAAAATGAGATTGTCCTGTCGTACCCATTGAGAATGCACAGGATTTGGAGTTTGAGTGATTCTATTCGTATTAGGTTGCAGAGAAGTAAGAGTTTGGGGAGGAATTTGGGAAGTACCATCAAGGAATCCATACAAATCTTGGCCACGGAAATAAGGCACTAATTGTGCCTTCTAGATGGGATAATTTTCAGCATTCAATTCAATTGAAACAATATTGGAAAGTGGGGTAATAGTAATGGACGAAGAAGGAGAGGAAGACATGATGAGACACTAGTCTTTTTGTGGCTCAAAATGATACCATGTAAAATAACTTGAGTGATAGAAGTAGAGAGGAATACAAAACAGAGGATGATGGAATTGTTCCAGTTCTTGAACTGATATTTTTTTCAATAATAAAACATCATACATGGATACCTCTTTATAGCGTATAAGTACAACAGAATAGCTATCTTCTAGATATTACAAAATTTAAATAACAACAAGAAGATCATTACTATATAAAATTAATAATCAGAATATCTTTTCAAAAATTAGAGAATAGCAGAAGATGGATCAGTTGTCCTCCTAATTCTCCACCTTATTTTCCTCCAGTTGACAGCTACGGTTTGGTTTGTTATTGAGCTCCACAATTTCCTCTATGATCGGTGCAAAACTGCAAGTGCACAGTATCGTAATTTTATAATAAAAGTGGTAAGAAGAGTATCGTCCTCAGGGATTGGTATCTTACTTATGCCAAATACCAAAATTATACTAATCTCAATTTTATCTAGAGGAATCACTAAGATTTTTGTAGTTGTAAATTAAACTAAAATTAACTCAAAGATAAATATGCAAATGAAATAAAACTGACGTTTGAAGATCAGATTAATGGGAAAGAAAATTTCTAGGAAACCGATTTCACCTAATTCGTCACTATGCTTTTCTCATCCAGCTAATTTAATTTAATTCTTTTTGTCTATTAGCAAATCTCTAATTCATCCAAAAGCCTCTTTCGATAGTCAATTGGAAATTATTCTTGTTTATCAATTCACACAAGAATATGCAATTTAAATAAACAAGAAAGCAATAAGATCAATGATTTAATTACTACATAGGTTCATACAAGTCTTTCGATCTCTATACTTACCTATGCTGAAATATTCAAGATCTACCCTATGATTCCCTCTTTCGATAGCAAATCACAAGATTAAAAATCATCTAATCAATGGCCAGTTAATTAGAAGCAATAAACTCAGAATAAATCAGATAAACAAAGAGAGAATCGCCTTAAATTAGCATAGACAATCAAGCATAGTTCGGAATTAGATTACATCGTTTTCCTAGAATAAAGAAAGTTTAGCTCATACTAGAAATAGAATTCAACATAAACGAATTCACCATAATTGTTCTGAGAATAATGGAAGAAAATAAACGCTGAAAAATACTCCTTGCAGCCTGATTTCGCTCGAGCGGCCAATGTCTCTGCTCGAGCGATCTTTGTATTCCTGCAACCCGCTCGAACTCACTGTCGAGCGGCAGTCGAGCGTTTAAATCTGCCTGAGTTCGCTCGAGCGGCCAAAAGCCTCCGCTCGAGCGAAGTTGTAAATCTGCAACATGAAATTTTGCAAGTCATCAAATACCCCGAAACTTACAACTTTGTTTGTCCTCAAACAAAAAGAAAAACAAATGATACTTTAGGCAATATCAACTCGACCCCAAAGAGAAGTATCATCACTCACCAAGCTTTTATGAATTTAGATTTCATCACTAGTATCTTACTCTTTTAACATCAAAGATAGCAAGAAAATCAATAAAAAAAATTTACAATTTGTCAAGCAAGAGTTAGGCATTTACTTCAACCTAAAGCTAAGACCTTGAGTGTGTGTGTGAGATAGTCAATTTAACCTCAAACCACCTGCAAACACAGATAAAATTAGAACAACCAAAATCAGAAGAATTCTCTTAAAACTTAACCCCATAAGTCCAATTTTCAGAAATTGTAGTCAACACCAAAATCAGAGATCAAAAGGTCTTTAATAAGCTTGTAATGATAGGCCACAGGTTGAGGGTTAAGAAAGAACTGGATATGGATAATCAAAGCAAACTGGGAAAATACTTTGTGAAAAGAACACTAAAAGAGATTTCCACATGATTCAAATCATAGCTCTTTCTTTAGCAATATGCTCATACTTGTGGCATTATTATTGCTGTAATCACTGATACAATACCAACCATTCCCTTAACAAAATCTGAAGTAATTCACATTCCGCATAGCGACTTCTTTTTTCTTTTCTTTTCTTTTCTTCTTTTTCTTCTTCTTTTTTTTTTTTTTTTTAAAATCACTTCCTTTCTTCTTCTTCTTCTTCTTTGATCAAACAAAGCAAACATAATACGGATCATTTTCTTTCACTAATTTTCTCTTTTAAATGAAACTTTCCATTTAAGTATTTTCTCAAACTATTAAAGGTAGATTCATTGTTTTTTAGGTTTAGAGCGGACATGATTTATGTAGTTCAATGAATAAATAAAGGCTTATGTAACATAAGGCTCAAGGGAGTTAACTATTGAAGCACACCATGTAATGAGGGCATGATATTTAGGACGGCTGGGAAAGCTTTTTGGTTGCCAAAGAAATGCCTAGATCATTTCTCTAATATTTGGTCTCAACTAGGATTTCGCCTCAAGGACCCATCAACGGATTCTAGAGCAAAGCAAAATCGAACTTCCCTCTTTCAATTAATTCAACTTCTTCTCTTCATAAGCAAAATGGAATCAAAGAAAAATGACTATGTGCTCAATTGTGTTCAAGGTCAAAGATTTAAACCAAAGTACCCACAAAACTTCACTTGACATAAAAGAAATTTTTGAAAATTTTTCTCAAAACCATCTTCAATCACAAATTTCAGAGTCATAGAGAATTCAATCTTACTCCAATGCATGCTTGGTAAGAGAATCAAACAACCCATCAACAACCCAAAACTTAGAAAACAATAGGATCAAATGACTATAGGAATTCACACCCCCAAACTTAAACTAAACAATGTCCTCATTGTAATACAAAAGTAAAAAGGATTGAAGAAATAACATCCCTGGTTTCATGATGAATCTTCCATAGCTTAGAAATTTTTCAGCTCTTTATTCATGCTAAAACAAAAACCTGCATAAAAAACCAAATTATTAAAACTACATAAATAAAAATAATAAAATAAATGAAAGAATGAAGGATAGATCTATGGGTTGCCTCCCATAAGCGCTTGTTTTAAAGTCTACAGCCAGACTTTCCAATCCTCATCAATTAGGATCTCCAAGAGGAATAAATGCATAGTTCCTCTCCACTTGTTCTCCATAGTAGTGCTTCAATCTCTGACCGTTAATTCTGAAAATATTCCCTGTCTTGTCTTTCAAGTCTATAGCTCCAAAAGAGAAAACTTCATAAATTGTATAAGGACCTGTCCATCTTGATTTTAACTTTCCCGAGAAAAGTTTAAGTCGTGAATTGAAGAGTAAAACTTACTGTCCTGGTGCAAACTCTCGCCTAAGAATCTATTTGTCATGCCACTTCTTCGTCTTCTATTTATAGATCTTTGCATTTTCATATGAATCATTCCGGAACTCTTCCATCTCATTCAATTGAAGAAGTCTCTTTTCACCTGCTGCCTTCAAATCAAAGTTAAACTTTTTCACAGCCCAATAAGCTCTATGCTCCAACTCTACAGGAAGATGACATGCCTTTCCAAACACTAATCGGTATGGAGACATCCCGATAGGTGTTTTAAAGGCTGTCCGGTATGCCCACAAAGCATCATCAAGCTTCTTCACCCAATCCTTTCTATTGATTTTAACCGTCTTCTCAAGGATGTTCTTGATCTCTCTATTTGAAATTTCAGCTTGGCCATTAGTTTGAGGATGGGAAGCAAGTGCTATCTTGTGTTTCACACCATATTTAGAAAGAAGATTCTCAAACAACTTGTTGCAAAAGTGAGTCCCTTCATCACTAATAATAGCTCGTGGAGTGCCAAATCTTGTGAATATGTTCTTGTGCAGAAATTTGAGCACTACCTTTGCATCATTTGTTGTTGTAGCAATTGCTTCCACCCATTTTGACACATAATCAACTGCTAACAAGATATAAGCAAAGCCAAAAGAAGGAGGAAAAGGGCCCATAAAATCTATTCCCCAGACATCAAACAACTCAACTTCTAAGATACCTTTCAGTGGTAACTCATGACGCCTTGAAATATTTCCCATACGTTGGCACCGGTCACAAGTTTTCACCAAAGTGTAACTATCACGAAAAATGGAAGGCCAAAAGAACCCACTTTGAAGTACCTTAGCTGCTGTACGGGTGGCTCCAAAATGTCCTCCATATGATGATGAATGGCAATGATGGAGGATGTCTTGCATCTCTTCTTCTGGCACACATCTTCTAATGATTTGATCAGGGCATCTCTTGAACAACAAAGGCTCATCCCAAAGATAATAATTCACATCATGCAAAAACTTCTTACGTTGATGGTAAGTAAGATCAGGTGGTAAAACTTTACAAGCTAGGTAATTAACAATATCAGCATACCACGGAAGTTTGATCTCACATGCAAACAACTGCTCATCAGGGAATGCCTCTTGGACCACTGAATCTGATCTTTCTTCCTCTTGCTCTAACCGAGAGAGATGGTCAGCCACTAAGTTTTCACTTCCTTTCTTATCCCGAACCTCCAAATCAAATTCTTGAAGAAGGAGGATCCAACGAATTAGCCTCGGCTTAGCATCCTTCTTGCCAAATAAATAACGGAGTGCTGCATGATCAGTGAACACTATCACCTTTGTACCAATGAGGTACGGTCTAAATTTGTCACAAGCAAACACCACAGCAAGCATCTCCTTCTCAGTTGTCGTGTAATTCAATTGAGCATCGTTCAATGTCCGGCTTGCATAATAGATGGCTCTAAACAGTTTGTCTCGCCTTTGCCCCAACACCGCTCCAATTGCAAAGTCACTTGCATCGCACATGACTTCAAAAGGTTGACTCCAATCAGGCACAATCACAATTGGTGCTGAAATAAGTTTCTCCTTGAGTGCATTAAAGGCCTGCAAGCAAACAACATCAAAGTCAAATGCAGAATTTTTCTCAAGAAGATTACATAAAGGTTTAGAAAGTTTAGAAAAATCCTTGATAAATCTTCTATAAAAACCCGCATGTCCCAGAAAACTTCTGATTCCCTTCACGTTCTTTGGAGGTGGTAGTTTCTCTATGGTTGCAATTTTGGCTCGATCCACCTCAATTCCTTTGGATGACACTCTATGGCCAAGCACGATCCCTTCTTGAACCATGAAATGACACTTCTCCCAGTTCAGGACTAGATTTTTGTCTTCACATCTCTGCAAAACAAGAGCTAAGTTATGCAAACAATGATCAAAAGATGTACCAAAAACTGAAAAGTCATCCATGAAAACTTCCATTATCTCTTCCACCATGTCAGAAAAGATGGCCATCATGCAACGTTGAAATGTCGCAGGGGCGTTGCACAATCCAAAGGGCATCCTCCTAAAAGCAAATGTTCCATAGGGGCATGTGAATGTAGTCTTCTCTTGATCCTCAGGAGCTATAGCAATCTGATTATACCCCGAGTAACCATCTAGAAAGCAATAGTAGGAGTACCCAGCCAATCGATCCAACATCTGATCAATGAATGGAAGTGGAAAATGATCCTTCCTTGTTGCTTTATTCAACTTGCGGTAATCCATGCATACACGCCATCCCGTGACTGTTCTTGTAGGAATGAACTCATTGTTGTCATTTTTCACCACCGTCATTCCACCTTTCTTTGGTACAACTTGCACTGGATTTACCCATGAGCTATCTGAAATAGCATATATAATTCCAGCATTAAGGAGTTTCAAAATTTCAGCTCTTATGACTTCCTTCATTGCTGGATTTAATCTTCTTTGGTGCTCAATCGTTGGTTTGTAAAGCTCCTCCATTAAAATCTTGTGCATGCAAATGGATGGACTTATTCCTTTTATGTCAGAAATAGTCCATCCCAAGGCTGTTCTATGCTCCCTCAACACACGTAGCAACTTTTCCTCTTCTTCGAGTGTGAGTGATGTAGCAACAATCACTGGAAAGGTATCGCTATCACCCAAGACTGCATAGCGAAGATGCTCAGGTAATTGCTTCAACTCCAGAGTTATATTTTTCTGCACCTTTTCTTGAGCATTTTCAGATTCACTCTTTGGTACCACTGGCTCTAGCTTCCCCACTTCATTACTAATTGATGTAACCTGCTGCAAGGCTCCCAAAGCAAAAACATAGTGGAGAAATTCTTCACTAACAAAAGGCAAGTCAGATTCACAAGCAGCAGAATTATTAAAATCATAAGAATGAGATGAAGTGGTGATACATCGCTCTAGGTGATCGGATGGCATATCTTCTTGAAAGGCCTCTTCTACACATTGCTTAATGACATCAACCCGGAAGCAAGTACTTGGATCTTCAGGAAATTTCATAGCTTGATAGATGTTGAACATAACTTCTTCCTTGTTCACTCTCAATGTTAACTCACCTTTCTGAACATCAATCAAAGCTCTTCCCGTGGCCAAGAATGGTCGACCAAGAATTAGAGGGATTTCTTCATCTTCTTCCATGTCTAACACCACAAAATCAGCAGGGAAGATAAATTTATCCACATTTACCAATACATCTTCTATGATCCCACGTGGATACTTGATAGAACGATCCGCTAGTTGCAAGGAAATTGTTGTATGCTTCATCTCTCCAAGTCCTAATTTCCTGCAAATTGAAAGTGGTATAAGATTAATACTAGCACCAAGATCACATAAGACTCTATCAAAAAATGAATTTCCAATAGTGCACTCCCCGGATCTTTTAATTTTTGAGGCAATTTCTTTTGAAGAATGGCACTGCATTCTTCATAAAGGTTCACTGTTTCAAACTCCTCCAACCTTCCCTTCTTGGAAATAATGTCCTTCAGAAACTTGACATAATTTGGCATTTGTTCCAAAGCATCTGCAAAAGGAATATTAATGTGAATTTTCTTAAAAAAATCCAAAAATTTAGAAAATTGCTTATCTAATTTTTTCTTTTGAAAACGCTGAGGGTAAGGAAGTGGAGGAGCGAGAATAGGAAGATTGTCAGGAAATGAAATTTCTGGAGGTATGTCGGTCTCTCTTCGTGTATCATTGACAATCTCCTCTTCTTCTACTTGATCTTTGCTTTGGCCATTGTGTACAACTGTAGGGGTGGACTTGCTCTCCTTTAATGGTGACCTCTCAATTTCTTTTCCACTTCTAAGTGTGATGGCCTTGCATTGTTCCTTTGGGTTCACTTCAGTGTTGCTTGGAAAGGCTCCTCTTTGTTGGGCATTGATTGTAGTGGCTAGTTGCCCAATTTACACTTCAAGATTCTTCATAGTGGCTCCCATATTACTACAATGAGTCTTTATGTTGTCCAGCCGTGAATCAGTCTTTTTAAACGTTGCATTGGTTTCCTGAACAAAGGAAACCATGGCATTCTCAAGTGACATCTTCTTCTCGCTTGGTTGACTATCAAATCCTGGAGGATGTTGAGGTTGCAACACATTCTTCGTATTTCCATATGACAAATTATCATGATTTCTAAGCCCTGGATGATAGTAATTTGGCATATGATTACCATGATAGTTGTAGTTTCGATTGTTGATGTATTAAACTTGTTCTTGACTCGCTTCATTACTTGGAACTGTCATGCTCGTAGATGCGACATATTCTGTACTTTGTGGTATTATTTGTGTTGTCAAGGCTGAAATCTGATGAGAGAGAGTAGCAACTTGAGCTGAAAGGGCTGCTATCGGCTCCAAGTCATGAATTCCCGCTACCTTCTTAGCCAAAGTTCTCTCAGTTGGCCATTGATAATTGTTTGAGGCCATTTCTTCCAAAAGAGCAGTAGCACCCGCAGCTGTCTTCGACATCAAAGTTCCACCAGAAGCAGAATCAACCATGGTTCGAGTTTGCCCATTTAACCCATTATAGAACATTTGAACTTGCAACCAATCTGGCAATCCATGTTGTGGGCAACGTCGAATCAAGTCTTTATACCTCTCCCATGCTTCATAGAGTGATTCAAAATCATTTTGCTTGAATTGACCAATCTCACTCCTGAGTTGGGCTGTTTTTGCTGGAGGAAAGAATTTAGCAAAAAACCTCTTAGCCATGTCCTGCCAACTAATGATGCTTCCCGGTTGTAGAAATTGTAGCCAACCTCTAGCCTTGCCCCTCAAAGAAAAAGGAAACTATCTCAGTCTAATGGTGTCTTCAGTAACACCATTGATCTTCACAGTGTCACAAATCTCCAAGAACATTGCCAAATGAATATTGGGATCATCAAGTGGCAATTCATTGAATTGAGCCTGCTGCACCATGCTAATCAAAGCTGGTTTAAGCTCAAAGTTATTGGCATTAATAGTCTGGTACCTTATACTCGAGTAATTTCCATTCACTACTGGCCGAACATAGTCCTTCAAGGTGCGTGGTAGTGTCTCACGTTCTTCTTCACCCATGGCTAGTATCTTATTTCTTCTTCTTGATCTAAGAGTTCTTTCAATCTCAGGATCAAAAGGAATAATAGCACAAGATCTAGCATGGCGCATCCAACGTAAAAAACACACATGTAGAACAATAAAAATATCAGAACAACTTAAAATAAAATTCTAAATTAAAACCAAGATTACTTAGTATCGATATTGACAAAAAGAATAAGAATAAACCAATCCCCGGCAACGGCGCCAAAAACTTGATCGGTGCAAAACTGCAAGTGCACAGTATCGTAGTTTTATAATAAAAGTGGTAAGAAGAGTATCATCCTCAGTGATTGGTATCTTACTTATGCCAAATATCAAAATTATACTAATCTCAATTTTATCTAGAGGAATCACTAAGATTTTTGTAGTTGCAAATTAAACTAAAATTAACTCAAAGATAAATATGCAAATGAAATAAAACTGACGTTTGAAGATCAGATTAATGGGAAAGAAAACTTCTAGGAAACCGATTTCACCTAATTCGTCACTATGCTTTTCTTATCCAGCTAATTTAATTTAATTCTTTTTGTCTATTAGCAAATCTCTAATTCATCCAAAAGCCCCTTTCAATAGTCAATTGGAAATTATTCTTGTTTATCAATTCACACAAGAATATGCAATTTAAATAAACAAGAAAGCAATAAGATCAATGATTTAATTACTACATAGGTTCATACAAGTCTTTCGATCTCTATACTTACCTATGCTGAAATATTCATGATCTACCCTATGATTCCCTCTTTCGATAGCAAATCACAAGATTAAAAATCATCTAATCAATGGCCAGTTACTTGGAAGCAATAAACTCAGAATAAATCAGATAAACAAAGAGAGAATCGCCTTAAATTAGCATAGACAATCAAGCATAGTTCGGAATTAGATTACATCGTTTTCTTAGAATAAAGAAAGTTTAGCTCATACTAGAAATAGAATTCAACATAAACGAATTCACCATAATTGTTCTGAGAATAATGGAAGAAAATAAACGCTGAAAAATACTCCTTGCAGCCGCAACTCGTCGTCAAAAACTAAAGGATCTGATTCAAGGCTTTTCTCCTGTCTGTGCTCGTGTATGATTTCGACGTACGTGCAATATGTGGAATCCCCTCTCCAAAACGATTGATTTGAATCCTTCTAGATGTGTTTTTCTGTCCCCAAAAAGTGTTATCCAGTCAAAAAGTACGACCATGAAGTGAAAAATCACTTTTATAAGGTGTGACGGCATAAAACTCTAGATTTGTCAAAATACGATGTTCGCTCGAGCGGGGTGTCGAGCGAACATCGAGCGGTCGACTCTGCCTAATTTCGCTCGAGCGACTTGTCGAGCGCACCTCGAGCGTTCAATTCTGTCTGATTTCGCTCGAGCGGCCAATGTCTCTGCTCGAGCGATCTTTGTATTCCCGCAACCCGCTCGAGCTCACTGTCGAGCGGCAGTCGAGCGTTTAAATCTGCCTGAGTTCGCTCGAGCGGAGGCTTTTGTAAATCTGCAACATAAAATTTTACAAGTCATCACTCTACAAGAAGAAAGAATATTAATATTGATCTGTTGGGATAAATGGACTGAGAGCTTGAGAGATTGAACCTGAAGAGAGAGATTAAGGGCCCGAGAGTTTCACGCTGAGAGAGAGAGAGAGAGAGAGAGAGAGAGAGGAACGGATTGAGGAAGGCCAAGGAATAGCATTTAACGTACGTGTGGGGCAATCCGATAACATCAATATTAATAATGCACCATTGTCCCATTGGAGGGTGTAAAATGCCCAAAAGCACCACGTCCGGTTTTAATATAAACTCAGGAAAGAAAAACGAAAAGAAAGAGGGAAATTAGAAGCATCGGTATGAGAAGAGAACTTGTTAAAAGTATGAATCCAAAGTCACCGAAAGAGGTTTGAGGTCTACAAGTAATCCGAGATGTTAACTTTACTAAATAAGAATTGTGCTATCTTTTTTAAAAAAAAAGTTACAAAAGTACTAAAGCTGTTTGCTTATTAGAGAAAAAAGCAAAGATGTTTAGTTGTTGAGTTTAATTCATTTTAAATTAATTATTAATAAAATTTATTTTTTAAAATTTTTTATGAAAAGGTTAAACTTATTTTAATTAAATTTTTATATATTTAAACACATATCTTAACTAATTTATATTTAAACATATTTAATGAGATTTATAAAAATATTACTATTTACAAATCATTTAAGATCACGACATCTTTTGGGGCCTTCACAGTTAATAAAATATGAGTAATTGAATATAGAGTTTTCTTTTTTATGAATATAACGACTTTTAATAAGTAGATCACTTTATTAAAAACTAATGACTAGACCTAAGCCATAAACTTTCCTTTCCATGATTTGAATTCTTGGTTTCTGTATAAATTAATTATAAATTAGAATTTTTTACATTTTTTATATTTTATATTTTTAATTAATTGAAGGAAAACTATATTTACACACACACAACTATATATGAATTCAAAGTTGACAAAACACGTAATTTCCATCCGTTTTAAAGTGTAAATTGTTTTTAGCATGAAAGATGACAAAAATTGGTCAAAAATAAAAGACCATTTAATCATAATTCGGATATTAGAAAATAGATTTTTTCAAGATCATTTGCATTAGATGATCTCATTTCTAATTGAAATATATTTTAGTCACAATAGAATTGCACTAAAATAATTCTAAGTGATTTAATGTGATTCTTTAAATTGTAAAGTTATTTTTGTTATAAAATAGATCTAACAGATTATATGAATTCACGTTAATTTATAAATTTATTTTATTTATTGATTCTTTTGTGTATATATCAGCGCTGTTCTAATTAATGTTTCCTTCTTGGATACGGCCGGAGTGAGAAGTTGAATAAAAAGTACTTAGAATGTGCAATTTCGTGACCGTTTAAGTGAACTTCAATCATCGTAACATTTTTAAAGAATTACTTTCGAAGATAGAAGAAAAGAAAAAGAATTGGCAGAATGATTAATCATAAGGAGAATCATAGGAAATATATAGCTCTGATCTTTACTGAAACACAGATATAGTTATTAGTTACATACAAACAGCCCAGAAGTTCTTCGATCTTTTTCTTCCCAAAACCATTTAAATGGTTGAAGAATTTCCCAAGCAAAATACTTTTACACACATAGCCATACTAAATACACACATACACACGTACCCATATATTTACACACGCCCAGCGGCATAATAGCTTTATCGGTAGCTTTATGCTTCTTGGGATTGGCTTGAAAGATTCTCCCTGACAGCCCTGTGTCCAATGAAAGGGAAATGATAGGTTCCTCCCTTCATTTATCCCGCTGACATTTTTTTTTTTAGTTTTTTTTTTTTATGTAGTGATTAAAAAAATATTGTTTAATAATATTGTAAATTTTTTTATTTTTTTAAAAATATTTAAAAGTATTAAAAAATAATTTTAAAAAAATAAAAAATAAACACTTTTAAATATTTTTTTTCAAATCATTTTTTTAACCCTTCTCCACCATTACCCCAAGGAAAACGTCTGTCAGGACTGTGGTGGAGTAGAGTGACACCTTTATCAGCTCCAAGCCCTAGAATGCATGCAGCACAAACTTAAAATCAAATATGACAGTAGAAACATACAAAAAAAAAAAAAACTTTTTCTTCTCGGAAAAGAAAGAACAAGATCTAACCTTCTTGACGTCAATCTCGACCTTCTTCTCCTGGACAGAACCCAAGTCTTTAATTTTTTAAGTGTTGAGACGGGTAATGCTAGAAATGGTTGACATAGGTCTCACCGTCAAATCATCCATAACCATGTATGTCACCACACCTCTAACATACCCTGGCTCAGTATTGTCTTGACCTCCATAGCCATAGGGGTGGTAATAGGAATCAGTCCTGCTCTGTTGGTCAGGTGAAAAGAAATTTTGCATAAATGGAGGGGTACGAGTTGAAGATTGGAATGCTGGTTTAGAGTTCAAGAGAGATTCCTTGGTTTGGTTTGGAAGAAGATAGGAGGGGTCAAGGTTTTGGACACTCTCATGGACTGTGCCCAGGTACCCTGACCCAGGTGCCAAGTGATTATCCCGAAGAAGTGCGATGATGGAACCGAGAGGTACCTGTAGAAGTCCGAAGAGGAAGTCCACGAATTCCTTTCCAGTCTCTGCAAACACCACCTTGTTTGATCAGCTTTTGTCTACGAGGAGCGTCAAGCTAATTATCGTCTCGCTGCTGCTGGGATTTGTGGCCATCTTTGTCTGTGCATCAATTTGATGGGAGCATGAACTTTATAAATTGAGGCAAAATGAGAGAGGGAGAGTACGGATCCACTTCAAAAGCCAGTCTGGTTTAGATAGTGGGTTGAATTGAGATGAGTTGAAATGAGAAGAAAATTTAAAATATTATTTTTTAATATTATTATTATTATTGGATTTGAAAAATATGAATTGGGATTTGAAAAAGTTAAATTATTTAGTATATTTTATGTTGAAATTAGGGAAAATTAAATGAGATAAGGTGAGTTGAGTTGAGTTGAATTGGGTAACCAAACGGCTCCTTAGTGTTTTCCGTATTTACTAGAGAATTTTATGCATGTAAAGTTGTTTCTGATGCATTTTCTTATTTACATAAATATTGTCTAAAATATTATACGGACGATAAAATTTATTAAATCTGCATAACAAATATTTAGTTAAAAGATTAATATTAAATTTAATTTTAAAGTATGTAAATCTCGTATATTTTTAATATATATATATAATTCATTATTAAAAAGTATAATTCACTTGTTAATTTTAAAATTGTTTAGGTAAACATCTATTTTGTTTTTCCATTTTAGTACTTACCCACAAAGATTATATCCCACTTTTTATTTTGACTATTTTTTTAAATAAGATTATTTCATCATTTTATTTGTATTTTAAAACTCATCTTCTTGCATGCAATGTTTATATTTATCAAAAGGAAAATGCTAGTTTGCCCAATCAAGTGTACTGTTCAAGTGTACCGCTCAGTAAAAAAAATTAAATTTTTTTACTTAATGATTAAGGAAATGATTTTTAATGTATTGATGCATTTTTTTTTATTTTTAAAAAATATTTAATAAATATGAAAAAAAAAGAGAAAAAAAAATTGGCCTAAGCTGCACGTCCAAAGGTACCACTGGGCGGCATAGCAGCTTGGTCGTTATCAAAATTGTATAAAGTATTCTTCCATCTAAACATTTAAGATTTCGTCATTCCCAATTTTGAGTAAATCCATCGAAAGTTACCACTAGGCGGCATAGCTTCTTTGTTTTCGTAAATTAAGATTAGATAATATGAGTTGAGATAAAAGTTAAAAGTTAAATAAAATATTGTCAAAATATTTTGATAAAAGTTAAAAGTTAAATAAAATATTGTTAAAATATTTTGATAAAAGTTCAAAGTTAAATAAAATATTGTTAAAATATTTTTTTAATATTATTTTTATTTTAAAATTTTAAAAAAATTGAATTTTTTATTTTATTTTATATAAAAATTTAAAAAATTGAATTATTTATTTAATTTATATAAAAAATTTAAAAAAATTATAATAATTAAATGACATCATATAAGAATAGTTATGAAAATAAAAGATGCCTAAATTGTTAAAATTGATCAAAATAGACTTTTCTCAAATGCGGTAAGACAAAACCCATGCTCCATATTCATATGTTTGTTTTCTCCCAACTTTATAATAACTTAATTTCTAAAATCAATATAAAGAATCAAGAGGAAATGCAAAGACGAGAGCTAGGGATCTTGATGGGTTAAGTTCCACTAAGACAGTGAGACTCTCTAATCAGACCTACATTTGTTTGCTTTTATTGATGGCAGAGGAGACGCTAAATTATTATATTGATTTAGTTTTTTTTCTCCCTCCTTGCTTTAGACTTGAAGGATCAGTTTTGTTGAACTCAAGATTTCAAATTTCATGTAATTATATATCTACACATGGATTTGATGATAACAAATGAATTCAAAGAATAAAAGAGTCTCAAGCTCAAGTTGTCTACACAATGGAGTCAAGCATATGAAGGAACCAAGCATGAGCAAGAAGGGAATAAGTGCACATTAAATTCATAGAGTAATGTTGTAAATCTCTTAAAAATTCGAAATTAAGATTAAATCTCAAAATTAATATTTTATCATAAAGCATTAAAATATATTTTCCACATGTGCATAAATATTTTGAAAATTAAATTTAAAAATTTTGAAAGATGATTAATTATCATCTTTCACATGTGCATAACATGATTAATGGTTTGAATTTTGAAAATATTAAATATGATTGATTGTCATCTTTCACATGTACATGTTTTATTTGAATATTTTCAAAAGTGATTGATGCTCTTTTTGACTTATGGAAAAAGTAGATGATTTTGTTTGAAAATTTTAAAAATAGTAAAGATAATTTATTGTCATCTTTCACATGTACATGCTTTATTTGACTATTTTCAAAAATGATTGATGTTCTTTTTGACTTATGCAAAAGGTAAATGATTTTGTTTGAAAATTTTAAAAAATAAAGTGTGTTTCTTTTGTCGTATGCAAAAAGTAAAAAAATTAGGTTTGAAATTTTTGAAAAGTGAATAATGTTGTCTTTGACATGTGAATCTTTTTAAATTTGAATATGAAGTCTCATATGCCTATAAATATATCATTTGAGAGTTTCACATTTACAACACCAAGAGTATACAACATTCATTCAAAGTTTTCATTCTCTCTTCTCTAATCATTGAGCTTTAAACCTTATTCATTTTGAGAGAGATATAGTTTGCAATGTATTGTTCTTATTTCACTCATTTATGAGTGTTTTCTAATAACCTACCCACTATCAGCTCTTGTATCAGTAAAAGAGTGTGTATAACCCTTGTGCGTTTAGAAAATGTTCTACACAGAGAATAGTTGAATCACCACGTGTAAGGTGATTGCAAGTGTAGAGGGTCTTCTATATGGATATTTTGTAATGGTGTTGTTCAAAGGTGTTATAGGTTTCTATCTCCACCTGAAAGAGGTTGAATAGTGAATTTGGGGATCCTCAAGGGGTAGCTTGAGGCGAGGATATAGGCAGTGAGACCAAACCTTATTAACATACTGAGTTTGCTTTTCTCTTACCTTTGCTCTTTATATTTATTGCTGTTTCGTATTTTATTTATATTTTATATTATGTATTTGATTTATAATTGTTAATTTTTCAAATATAACCCAATTCACCGCCCTCTTGTATTAGTCATCTGAGAAACAAGTTTCAATGTTTACATCGTATCAACTCACCTAATTTTATATTTAATTAATATTTAAATCATAAATATAATTTTTTTAAAATTTAAAATTTTCAAGTTTTTAATTTTTTTTATCTAAAAATTATATAATTATAATAATTTCTTCAGATTTTTTACCAAGACACAAAAAAAAAACATTTCTAAAAAATAAATAATATTAAAAAATTATTTTTAATAATATTTTAATTTTATAATATTTTTAAGCTTTTTCTCTCTCATTTTTTTAAATCACATAAATCATGTTGACTCAAATCATTTCTATATTATTTACATACTATTTTACTATTCACAAATTTTTCATCTCAATATCCAAATGGTACCTAAATATTGGACACCTTTTCTAAATTCCGTGAACATTAGTAGAAGAGAAATCCTTGAGCTATTTAGAGGTACTAGAAAAATAAATTTATAAATTAATTTGATATGTTATGGTATATTAGGTTATAAAATTATTTTTATTATAAAAAATATTTAACATACTGTTTTATGTCATGTCAATTTATAGATTTACTTTTTTAAAATCTATTTATGGCTGCATCATTTCTCATTAATAGATTTGAGTTTACATATTGTTTTAAATTAAAAAAAAGCATAAATAAAGAATTATAAAATTAAAAGTTGAATGTAATTCTTTAATATTATTTTATTTAGAAATTTAGAAAGATTTTATTAATTTTTGTATTTTATTAAAAATTTTAAAATTTATTATTATTTTAATATTTAAATAATAATTAACTGATAAAGTTAAAATTTTAAAATTAAATAATATTTTCTATTTACATAATATTTTTAAAAATATTTTTAAAAAAAAATTAAAAACAAATTCTGACCCTTACTTAAATCTCTACATGCCTTAGATATCGGCTATCCTTTAAATAAACTTAAATTTTTAAACGAAAAGAAAATAAAGAAATATTTTTGCGTCCCCCAAGATTTATCAAGCTTTAGCATGAAGGCTGGTACATAATACGATTCACATATTATCTTTTCTTTTCTTTTCGATTAAGATATTACTATCACTGTTCATCTTTTGAGAGAAGCATCATAAAGAATGATAAAAAGTCACTAAAAATATTTGGTGACGGTTTCAAATCGTCACCTAAAGTATATCATAGAAAATAATTGATAACAATTTACTATTCAATCGTTACAAAAAAATATTTTTAGGGACAATTAGAGGTTTTCCGTTTGGTGTAACGTTTGAACATGCCATTTTTTTGAGATGGTTGAAATCTATCATAGAAAGTAACGTTCAAACATCCAATCGATCGTTCGAACATCGACCCAACCGATCAATATTCGAATGACAGAAGTTAACGTTCTTTGGTTATGATTCGAACGTATCATATTTACGTTCGAAAGTTTATACGTCTGAACATTAATTGCATTATACGTTCGAATGTCTATTTGAATGTTAACGGACCAATGTTCAAAAGTAACGAGCATAACGTTCGGAAGGTAGTTCGAATGTTAACGGAGAAGTGTTCGAATGCAAGTGGTACGTTCGGATGTTTGTTCGAATGTTAATTATTTAAAAATTCAAACATTCTGTTCGTTTGAGGGTGAGTATGTTCGAACATTGGGTCATACATTTGAACATTATGTTATAATTTTGTGTAGTTGTGTTCAAACGTTGGTTCGAATGTGAACTAATATTCGAATGTTTCTTATTTACATTTGAACATACAAATCAAAAATATTAATTTCATAAAATTAAAAAACATACAAATTGTATAATATTAAACTATCAATTTAATAACTAACAATGTCATATAGAGTTACAAAATTAAATATTAAATGTTATATATATACAATGATAAAATTGATAAAATTCATTTCTTTTTCTTTCCTCGCCTACCGTGATTCTGTTGCAATGACATAACATGCTCCATTTGGACCATCGTTTCCCTTGCACTTGTTCTTAAACTTAACTAAGCATTCTTTTCTCCTAGTCTCCATATTACTCCTGCAAAGGCGTCTCTAAATCAGACTATCGCTTCAAGAGAGACTCAAACTTTTGCTATCTCGACCTCATATATTCATTTTCTCGCCGTGCTGGTTCTAAATCTTTTATAAGATTACTAATTTATGAAGTTGATGAGGTCGTGGAGGATGAACTGGGATGCTTGAAAAAACGTCTGAAACCTCTTATCATACGAGACTTGGTCCCAAGCACTTGCATGAATATATCTATGTCGCTAGGAAATGATTCCCCATAGGCTGACTACATCTCCATTATTTTTTCTTACAATTAGAAAGAAAACGTAGAATAAGTAACATATTAAAATAAATATAAATAAAAAATAAATTATTCACATATTGCATAATTTATTTAACAAAACAGTGGAATAACCTTGAACCGGCACGATAGTGAACAGTTAGAGCCGATCTATGATGTGCATTTGTAGAACTTAAGCGCTACAAAATTAATTAAGAATGTTAATTGTAATATATAGATTGAATATAAATGTAAATAATTAAATGATATAAATCTAGAATACCTGATAATCTAGACTTGCGAAAATATCACAACACTCTTCCAATTGTCTAACTTCATCTTCTGAAAAGGGGACTGCGTAGTCTTTTCCAACGTCTCAAACTTCTTGAAGTGATCATGATATTGTCTATTGTGACGTCGGAATAGTATAGCCATCAACTCATTCATAGTTCTCAAATTCTCACTATGACTAAAATCGAGGTCGAATTCATCCTAATAAGTGAATTACATCAAAAATATGATAAACTAATTTAGGTGAAAAAAATGTGCTGTTAAAGTAAACTCACTAGCACAAGACTACGAATGTGCTCCTTAATCTTATTCGGAACATCTCGTTAGGATCGTACATAAAATGAAGCATGACCTCAGACTACTGTGCCAATATAGGAGGAAAGTACTGCTGCACTATCATCCACGCCCCTTGTAGAGTTATCAGAAATGGTGACCTTGAGTTTTCCGTGTCTTCTTTTTTTCTCAAGAGAGATGCCATGTGTATAGCCATGACCGCGATAAACGGATGCATCAACTTATAGATAATAGTATAATTATAGTTATAAGTTTATTGAGAGTATTAAAATATAATTAATTATTAATGACGTTTCCTTACTAGTAGGTGTCGAGTAACTGTTTGTCTCTTGCATGTTAGCTTCTTCAAAACTGGATTCCTTGGGTGGGGAGTCCTCAACCGGTTCAGGACTTGGCGGATGAGGCACAATTTTTCGTTGTTGTTTTGGCAGCATCATTAAAAATGATTAATATGATAAAGAAAATTAATTAGATAAAATTATGAAAAGTATAATATTGCATAGCTATATGAATAAAATATTTAGTACTTTTATTCTTCATATTTGGATGTATTTTCCATACTTGTTTCATAATCACTCTTAATAACATCTTCATCACCATCATCAACCTCTTCTTCATCCTCCTTATCCACTTCCTCCCTAGATTCTTCTTCTTCTTCTTCTGACTTTTCTTCTTCTTCTTTTTCAATTATTTCAATTGAATGATCATTTAATACGAATTGGTCAAGATGAACAGGCGAAACGCCATCTCTACATAAGGAGAGTAACTCTAGTACACCAAGGTCAACAACAAATTAATATCCTTTCTACCTTCTTGGTTGGCCTTTACAATCGAAGTGTTATCTTCATCTCTACTATTCTCGTGATCTGCACTCATTCATGCTTCATATATATTTTGAAGAATAAATTTTTGTACAACTCGCCAAGTTATCTTCTCAATATCTGTTATATATACATCACTCCCCTCAAAAAAGAAAAATGAAAAGAAAGAGGGAAATTAGAAGCATCGGTATGAGAAGAGAACTTGTTAAAAGTATGAATCCAACTACAAGTAATCCGAGATGTTAACTTTACTAATAAGAATTGTGCTATCTTTAAAAAAAACAGTTACAAACAGACCGCTTGAGTAAAGCTGGAAAAAGTACTAAAGCTGTTTGCTTATTAGAGAAAAAACCAAAGATGTTGGTTGTTGAGTTTAATTCATTTCAAATTAATTATTAACAAAATTTATTTTTTAAAATTTTTTTTAAAAAGGTTAAACTCATTTTAATTAATTATTTATATATTTAAACACATATCTTAACTAATTAATATTAAAAAATTATTTTTAATAATATTTTAATTTTATAATATTTTTAACTTTTTCTCTCTCATTTTTTTAAATCACATAAATCATGTTGACTCAAATATTTCTTATTATTTACATACTATTTTACTATTCACAAATTTTTCATCTCAATATCCAAAGGTACCTAAATATTGGACACCTTTTCTAAATTCCGTGAACATTAGTAGAAGAGAAATCCTTGAGCTATTTAGAGGTACTAGAAAAATAAATTTATAAATTAATTTGATATGTTATGGTATATTAGGTTATAAAATTATTTTTATTATAAAAAATATTTAACATACTGTATTATGTCATGTCAATTTATAGATTTACCTTTTTAAAATCTATTTATGGCTGCAACATTTCTCATTAATAGATTTGAGTTTACATATTGTTTTAAATTAAAAAAAAGCATAAATAAAGAATTATAAAATTAAAAGTTGAATGTAATTCTTTAATATTATTTTATTTAGAAATTTAGAAGATTTTATTAATTTTTGTATTTTATTAAAAAATTTAAAATTTATTATTATTTTATATTTAAATAATAATAACTGATAAAGTTAAAATTTTAAAATTAAATAATATTTTCTATTTACATAATATTTTTAAAAATATTTTTAAAAAAAAATTAAAAACAAATTCTGACCTTACTTAAATCTCTAATGCCTTGATATCGGTATCCTTTAAATAAACTTAAATTTTTAAAGAAAAAAAATAAAGAAATATTTTTGCGTCCCCCAAGATTTATCAAGCTTTAGCATGAAGGCTGGTACATAATACGATTCACATATTATCTTTTCTTTTCTTTTCGATTAAGATATTACTATCACTGTTCAATCTTTTGAGAGAAGCATCATAAAGAATGATAAAAAGTCACTAAAAATATTTGGTGACGGTTTCAAATCGTCACCTAAAGTATATCAAGAAAATAATTGATAACAATTTACTATTCAATCGTTACAAAAAAATATTTTTAGGGACAATTAGAGGTTTTCCGTTTGGTGTAACGTTTGAACATGCCATTTTTTTGAGATGGTTGAAATCTATCATAGAAAGTAACGTTCAAACATCCAATCGATCGTTCGAACATCGACCCAACCGATCAATATTCGAATGACAGAAGTTAACGTTCTTTGGTTATGATTCGAACGTATCATATTTACGTTCGAAAGTTTATACGTCTGAACATTAATTGCATTATACGTTCGAATGTCTATTTGAATGTTAACGGACCAATGTTCAAAAGTAACGAGCATAACGTTCGGAAGGTAGTTCGAATGTTAACGGAGAAGTGTTCGAATGCAAGTGGTACGTTCGGATGTTTGTTCGAATGTTAATTATTTAAAAATTCAAACATTCTGTTCGTTTGAGGGTGAGTATGTTCGAACATTGGGTCATACATTTGAACATTATGTTATAATTTTGTGTAGTTGTGTTCAAACGTTGGTTCGAATGTGAACTAATATTCGAATGTTTCTTATTTACATTTGAACATACAAATCAAAAATATTAATTTCATAAAATTAAAAAACATACAAATTGTATAATATTAAACTATCAATTTAATAACTAACAATGTCATATAGAGTTACAAAATTAAATATTAAATGTTATATATATACAATGATAAAATTGATAAAATTCATTTCTTTTTCTTTCCTCGCCTACCGTGATTCTGTTGCAATGACATAACATGCTCCATTTGGACCATCGTTTCCCTTGCACTTGTTCTTAAACTTAACTAAGCATTCTTTTCTCCTAGTCTCCATATTACTCCTGCAAAGGCGTCTCTAAATCAGACTATCGCTTCAAGAGAGACTCAAACTTTTGCTATCTCGACCTCATATATTCATTTTCTCGCCGTGCTGGTTCTAAATCTTTTATAAGATTACTAATTTATGAAGTTGATGAGGTCGTGGAGGATGAACTGGGATGCTTGAAAAAACGTCTGAAACCTCTTATCATACGAGACTTGGTCCCAAGCACTTGCATGAATATATCTATGTCGCTAGGAAATGATTCCCCATAAGCTGACTACATCTCTATTATTTTTTCTTACAATTAGAAAGAAAACGTAGAATAAGTAACATATTAAAATAAATATAAATAAAAAATAAATTATTCACATATTGCATAATTTATTTAACAAAACAGTGGAATAACCTTGAACCGGCACGATAGTGAACAGTTAGAGCCGATCTATGATGTGCATTTGTAGAACTTAAGCGCTACAAAATTAATTAAGAATGTTAATTGTAATATATAGATTGAATATAAATGTAAATAATTAAATGATATAAATCTAGAATACCTGATAATCTAGACTTGCGAAAATATCACAACACTCTTCCAATTGTCTAACTTCATCTTCTGAAAAGGGGACTGCGTAGTCTTTTCGAACGTCTCAAACTTCTTGAAGTGATCATGATATCGTCCATTGTGACGTCGGAATAGTATAGCCATCAACTCATTCATAGTTCTCAAATTCTCACTATGACTAAAATCGAGGTCGAATTCATCCTAATAAGTGAATTACATCAAAAATATGATAAACTAATTTAGGTGAAAAAAATGTGCTGTTAAAGTAAACTCACTAGCACAAGACTACGAATGTGCTCCTTAATCTTATTCGGAACATCTCGTTAGGATCGTACATAAAATGAAGCATGACCTCAGACTACTGTGCCAATATAGGAGGAAAGTACTGCTGCACTATCATCCACGCCCCTTGTAGAGTTATCAGAAATGGTGACCTTGAGTTTTCCGTGTCTTCTTTTTTTCTCAAGAGAGATGCCATGTGTATAGCCATGACCGCGATAAACGGATGCATCAACTTATAGATAATAGTATAATTATAGTTATAAGTTTATTGAGAGTATTAAAATATAATTAATTATTAATGACGTTTCCTTACTAGTAGGTGTCGAGTAACTGTTTGTCTCTTGCATGTTAGCTTCTTCAAAACTGGATTCCTTGGGTGGGGAGTCCTCAACCGGTTCAGGACTTGGCGGATGAGGCACAATTTTTCGTTGTTGTTTTGGCAGCATCATTAAAAATGATTAATATGATAAAGAAAATTAATTAGATAAAATTATGAAAAGTATAATATTGCATAGCTATATGAATAAAATATTTAGTACTTTTATTCTTCATATTTGGATGTATTTTCCATACTTGTTTCATAATCACTCTTAATAACATCTTCATCACCATCATCAACCTCTTCTTCATCCTCCTTATCCACTTCCTCCCTAGATTCTTCTTCTTCTTCTTCTGACTTTTCTTCTTTTCTTTTCAATTATTTCAATTGAATGATCATTTAATACGAATGGGTCAAGATGAACAGGCGAAGCCATCTCACATAAGGAGAGTAACTCTAGTACACCAAGGTCAACAACAAATTAATATCCTTTCTACTTCTTGGTTGGCTTTTACAATGAAGTTTATCTTCATCTCTACTATTCTCGTAATCTGCACTCATTCATGCTTCATATATATTTTGAAGAAAAATTTTTGTACACTCGCCAAGTTATCTTCCCACATAGTCTTTATATATAGTTTTACTCCCCTAATAAAAATGACAAAGATTAATAGGAAATTAGATCACTTTATCAAAAACTANTAATTAGATCACTTTATCAAAAACTAATGACTAGACCTAAGCCATAAACTTTCCTTTCCATGATTTCAATTCTTGATTTCTGTATAAATTAATTATAAATTAGAATTTTGTACATTTTTTATATTTTAGATTTTTAATTAATTGAAGGAAAATATGAAGGAAGGGGAAAAAGAATATTAACGTATGATCAAACTTTACTTAGTTGTGAATAGTATTTTAATTTTTCCCATAGCATTTTCTTGTTAATTATAAATGTGATAAGTTTGGATTAATTACCGTTTACTTAATAGTGAGAACATGTCACATTTTACGCGCGTACTCAAATTTAATTGAGGTTTTCTTCTAAGATCTCTTTGTGTCAACTAAATGTCGCTTTTGAATTAGCTTTTATTATTTATTTTTTCAAATTATTATTTTTCTTTCGTTGGTATATATATATATACACACACACACACACACAACTATATATGAATTCAAAGTTGACAAAACACGTAATTTCCATCCGTTTTAAATTGTAAATTGTTTTTAGCATGCGAAAGATGAAAAAAATTGTTAAAAAAGAAGAAGACCATTTAATCATATATAATTCAGTTATTAGAAACTCTTTTTTTTTTTAAGATTTGCATTAGATGATCTCATTTCTAATTGAAAAATATTCTAACCACAAAATAATTACACAAAAATAATTATAAGTGGCTTGATATAATTCTTCAAATTGTAAAGTTATTTTTATTATAAAGAAAATCTAATAGATTAAATTAATTCATGTCAATTTATAAAATTATTTTATTTATTAATTTCCTTGTATATGTAGCGGCAGTCTTCTAATTAATGTTTGGTTCTTGGATACGGCCAGAGTGAGAAGTTGATGATGAATAAAATTAAAGCACTTGGAATGTGCAATTTCGTGACCGTTTAAGTGAACTTCAATCATCGTAATGTTTTAAAGAATTATTTTCGAAGATAAAAGAAAAGAAAATTAAGAATTACCATAATGATTAATCATAAGGAGAATCATAGGAATTAAATATATAGCTCTGATCTTTACTGAAACACAGATATAGTTATTAGTTACGTACAAACAGCCCAGAAGTTCTTCTTTTTCTTCCCCAAACCATTTAAATGGTTGAAGAATTTCCCAAGCAAAATACTTTTACACACATAGCCATACTAAATACGCACATACACACATACCCATACATTTACACACCGCCCAGCGGCATAATAGCTTTATGCGGCATGGTGGCTTTATGCTTCGTGGGATTGGCTTGAAAGATTCTCCCTGACAGCCCCGTGTCCAAGGAAAACGTCTGTCAGGACTGTGGTGGAGTAGAGTGACACCTTTATCAGCTCCAAGCCCTAGAATGCATGCAGCACAAACTTAAAATCAAATATGACAGTAGAAACATACAAAAAAAACTTTTTCTTCTCGGAAAAGAAAGAACAAGATCTAACCTTCTTGATGTCAATCTCGACCTTCTTCTCCTGGACAGAACCCATGTCTTTAATTTTTAAGGTGTTGAGAAGGGTAATGCTAGAAATGGTTGACATGGGTTTCACCGTCAAATCATCCATAACCATGTATGTCACCACACCTCTAACATACCCTGGCTCAGTATTGTTTTGACCTCCATAATAGTAGTCATTCCTGCTCTCTTGGTCAGGTGAAACGAAATTTTGCAGCAATGGAGGGGTAAGAGTTGAAGATTGGAATGCTGGTTTAGGGGTCAAGAGAGAACCCTTGGTTTGGTTTGGAAGAAGATAGGAGGGGTCAAGGTTTTGGACACTCTCATGGACTCTGCCCAGGGACCCTGACTCAGCTGCCAAGTCATTATCCTGAAGAAGTGCGATGATGGAACCGAGAGGTACCTGTAGAATTCCGAAGAGGAAGTCCACGAATTCCTTTCCGGTCTCTGCAAACACCACCTTGTTTGAGCTTTTGTCTACGAGGAGCTTCAAGCTAATTATCGTCTCTCTGCTGCTGGGATTTGTTGCCATCTTTGTCTGTGCATCAATTTGATGGGAGCATGGCCTTTATAAATTGAGGCAAAATGAGAGAGGAAGAGTACGGATCCACTTGAAAGACCTAAGTGTTGTACCAATTTAGTAATTTACTAGAGAATTTTATACATGTAAAGTTGTTTCTTATGCATTTTATTATTTACATAAATATTGTCTAAAATATTATACGGACGATAAGACTTATAAAATCTGCGTAACAAACATTTAGTTAAAAGATTAATATTAAATTTAATTTTAAAGTTTGTAAATCAGCTCGTATATTTTTTAAAATATATATATATATAATTCATTATTAAAAAGTAAATTTTTAATATAAAATGAGCTAGTGTGAGATGATCACTTGTTAATTTTAACATTGTTTAGGTAAACATCTACTTTTTTTTTTCTTTTTTCTTTTTTAACATTTTAGTACTTACCCACAAAGATTATATCCCATTTTTTATTTTAACTATCCGTTTTAACTATTTTATTAAATAAGATTATTTCATCATTCTATTTGTATTTTAAAACTCATCTTCTTGCAATGTTTATATTTATGAAAAGGAAAAAGCTAGTTTGCCCACTCAAGTTTACTGTTCAAGTGTACCGTTCGGTAAAAAAAAATTAAATTTTTTTACTTAATAATTAAGGAAGTAATTTTTAATGTATTGATGCATTTTTTTATTTTTTAAAAAATATTTAAATATATCTAATAAATATGAAAAGAGAAAAAAAAATTTGGCCTGAGAGGCACACTCAACGGTACCACTGGGTGGCATAGCAGCTCTGTTCTTATCAAAATTGTATAAAGTATTCTTCGGTCTAAACATTTAAGATTTCGTCATTTCCAATTCTGAGTAAATCCATCGAAAGTATTATGACTTCTTTGTTTTCCTAGATTGAGATTAAATAAGATGAGTTGATCAGATAAAAGTTAAAAATTTAATAAATTATTGTTAAAATATATATTTTTTAATATTATTTTTATTTAAAAATTTAAAAAAATTGAATTATTTATTTTATTTTATATAAAAATTTTAAAAAAATTGTAATAATTAAATTAAATGACTCATATAAGAATAGTTGTGAAAATAAAAAGAGACCTAAATTGTTAAAATTGATCAACGTAGACTTATAATCTCAAATGCGGTGCGGCAAAACCCATGCTCAACATTCATTTATTTATTTTCTCCCAACTTTATAATAACTTAATTTCTAAAATCAATATAAAAAATTAAGAGAAAAATGCAAAGACGAGGGCTAGGGATCCTAATAATTATCCCTAGAAAAGATTTAAGGAAAACACTAATCCCACAGAAACTGTCTATCGAAATTTTTTACCAAAAATTGTTTTAATTTTTTTTTTACATAGTGATTAAGTAAGTATTTTTAAATAAATATGTAATTTTTTTATTTTTATAAAATATCTAAATGGTTTTAAAAAATGTTGACAAAAAAAGGGAAATGCAGTGATCACAAAAATCTTCTGTGACGTAGCAACACCCAAGATTTAAAGTTGCATTAAGTTCCACTGAGAGCATTCACATCCGGTGCTCCTAAACACTAGATTTCCCATAATTTGAAAAAATATTTACGGATTTCATCCCAAACCACCTCCATCTCATTCCCCATTTTGGAGTTAATGGATGGGATTTCTACATAAAATTTTCAAATATGAGGATCTACTATTTGTCCCCAAGGCATTATTTTAAGTTTATAAAATTGTTTGTAGTTAAGTTTATAAATAGAGGTGAGAGAAAAATGTAATAAAAAAAGAATAAGGAAAAATTATTTTAATATAATAGATAAATGATAGGAAATGAGATGTATGAGGTTTTTAAAAAATGAGTAAAATTTAAGAAAAAATTTTAGGGAATGTACTGTTTAGCTAAATTATAGGAAATTTTATAGGGAATGAGATGCGAATGCTCTGAGACTCTAATCAGACCTACATCTGTTTGCTTTTAGTGACGGCGGAGGAGGCGCTAAATTATTATATTGATTTTAGTTTTTTTCTCTGTCCATACTTGAAGGATCAGTTTCAACGTTTACATCGTTTCAACTCATCTAATTTTATATTTAATTAACATTTAAATCATAAATATAATTAAATTTTAAATTTTCAAGTTTTTAATTTTTTTATTTAAAAAATATATAATTATTATAATTTCTTCAAATTTTTAACCAAGACACAAAAAAAAATAATTTCTAAAACATAAATAATATTAAAAAACTATTTTTAATAATATTTTAATTTTATAATATTTTTAAACTTTTTCTTTCTCATTTTTTTAAATCACATAAATCATTTCTCTATTATTTACATACTATTTTACTATTCATAAAATTTTCATCTCAACATCTAAGCTGGACCTAAACATGGGACACGTTTTCTAAATTCCATGAACATTATTAGAAAAGAAATCCTTGAGCTATTTAGAGGCACGAGAAAATTAAATTTATAAATTAATTTGATATGTTATGGTATATTAGGTTATAAATTTATTTTTATTATAAAGAATATTTAACATATTATATGATGTCATATCAATTTATAAATTTATCTTTTTAAAATCTATTTATAGCTGCAACATTTCTCACTAATAGATTTGAGTTTATATATTGTTTAAAATTAAAAAAAAGGCATAAATAAAGAAATTATAAAATTAAAAGTTGAATGTAATTCTTTAATATTATTTTATTTAGAAATTTAGTAAGATTTTATTAAATTTTGTATTTTATTAAAAAAATTTAAAATTTATTATTATTTTACTATTTAAATAATAAGTAACTGATAAAGTTAAAAATTTAAAATTAAATAATATTTTCTATTTACATAATATTTATAAAAATATTTAAAAACAAATTAAAAACAAATTATGACCTTTACTTAAATCTCTAAGTGCCTTCGGTACTGGTTATCCTTTAAATAAACTTAAATTTCTAAAGGAAAATAACATAAAGAAGTACTTTTTTGTCCCCCAGGATTCATCAAGCTTTAGCATGAAGCCTTGTACATAAGACGATTCACATATTATCTTTTCTTTTCTTCTCAATTAAGATATTACTATCACTGCAATACAATTTGTCTTTCTTTTATGATAAGGAGAGGCATCATAAAAAATGATGAAAAGTAATTAAAGACATTTGGTGATGGTTTCAAATTGATACCGAAAGCGCATTACAGAAAATAATTAGTGATAGTTTACTATTTAGTCGTCACAAAAATATTCAAAAAATATTTTTGTGACGGTTGAAGGTCTTCCATTTGGTGTAACATTTGAACATGCCATTTCTTTGAGATGGTTTTTTTTTTTTTAATAAAAGTCAGGATCCCATGTACATGAGGGATCTCTACCCCAAATATTATTAAAAAAAAACCCTCAATTCTGGCGGAGGAATACCTTAGATACAAAACTCAGAAAATAAAACATCACTTCTCTCTAATAACAACCATCCCCAACCTATCCATACGAATCAAACCTCTAAGCCTAACAAACTCAAAATCTAGCCCCACAAAATCTGTATTAACCCCAAAAGTCCCATTTTTCGCTAAAAAATCCGCAACCATATTAGCTTCTCGAAACACACGCCTAAACCGAGCATTAATCTCCCTAGATAACTCTTTAATCTCTTCCCAAAAATCCCAAAGAAACCAAAGTCTATATATTCCAGAAGCAAGCCAATTCATGATAACTGAAGAATCAGATTCAACCAAAACATTTTGCATACATAGATTTTTGCAAAGCCTTAACCCATCTAGCAACGCACGACATTCGCAACCGTGTTTGTAGTAATCCCATAATTATGTGCAAACCCAGCAATAACTCTACCGTTAGAGTCTCGAATAATACCCCCACCCCCTGCATCACCCGGATTACACCGAGCCCTGCCATCAACATTCAATTTAACCATACCCCTTCTCGACAACTCCCACTTTACATAGGTAAGTTTTTTTCCTTTTATAGAACCAACCGGAATATTGAACTCCTCCATAACTAAACGTTCATTTTCCTTCACAACCTGAAAATTTTTCGGATTATAAGAAACATCCTTCATAAAAATTTTAACTTGCTGAATAATAGCCTTAACCTGAAACGGAACCCCTTCCATCCTTGCCAAACACCTTGCTTTCCACAAACACCAAGTAATAACAATAGGTAACATACCACGGATCCATCCTGCTTGAGATTGTTTATTAGCACATTGCCACCAAAAAGACATCATCCCTTTCCAGTTTCTAATATGCGGCAACCTGATTTGGCTAATATGAGCAAAATATTTCCAAACCATTTGAAAATTCGGGCCCTCACATAAAACATGCTGCAAAGATTCAATATTAGGAGCAATACAACAATTACATTTAGAGGCTAAAGGAATGGATAGATTCTGAATAACATCATCAGTTGGAACTATTCCTCTCTTTGCCCTCCAACATAGGAAGGACATTTTTTTTGGAATTTTGTCAAGCCACAACCATTTCTTCCACTCACAAGGTACTCCACGCTTCCTGCATAATTCCCATGCTGATTTTGTAGTAAATTTTCCATCCAAAGAATGTTCCCACACAAACACATCTGGTCTATCCTTTATACGCACACCTGCTTCACAAATCTGATGTAAAATATCTGGCGGAACCAGATTACGTAACACGTCAATATTAGGCCCCCTCTCATCCACCACATCTGCAAGTAGCAAATCATTCCTCCCAATAACCGGACACACCTCTTGCAAAGGTTCACTCCCAATCCACCTATCCATCCAAAAATTAATGTTACCCTTTCCAATCAACCACTTCGAATTTTGTATAATTTTGGGCATAATCTCCATTATTCCCTTCCAAAACCGTGACCCTTTTTTCATTTGCATAGCCTTATAAACATGTTCCCGGTGAAGATACTTTTTCTGGAAAAATTCAGACCACATCGAATTTCCCGAAATTAATTTCCAGCCAAACTTCATAAACAACGATTCCTGTACTTCCACCAAATCACGAATACCAAGACCCCCCTCCTCCACCGGCTTGCAAATCAAATTCCAGGACACCCATTTTCGTTTTCTATTCTCCAAAGAAGAACCCCATAGAAAATTCGAAAATATTCTTTTAATCATAAAAAAAACCACTTTAGGCATTTTCATAACCGATAAGATGTGAATAGGCATGCTATTTAACACATGACGTAAAAGTAAAATCTTTCCACCAAAAGATAAAATCTTACTCTTCCATCCCGCTAGTTTTTTCTGGATCTTTGCCAAAACACCATCAAATAAATTAATTTTCAACCTTCCCACATATAAAGGAACTCCTAGATAAAGACACAGCCAATTCCCTTCTACAAACCCGGAAATCCCTTTAATGGCATTCTTTCTATTCAACAGCATATTCTCAGGGAAAAAAATAGTAGACTTACTTGGGCTAATTAACTGACCAGAGATCATCTCATATTGGTTCAATGTTGCCATGAGTCTTCTGATAGAAGCTTTTTCCCCATTCGTAAAAATTAAAATATCATCCGCATAAAGTAAATGAGAAATGAGAGTACCTCCCCCCGGATGATATGGCTTAATAAGACCCAATCTGAACTCCTGATGTAACATGCGCGAAAGAAGCTCCTGTGACAAGATAAATAGATAAGGTGATAAAGGATCGCCTTGCCGTATACCCCTCGAAGCCTGAAAAAAACCTTTCGAGCACCCATTCAGCATAACGGAATAGAAAGGAGAAGAGATAACATTGTACATTATATTCCTCCAATGTTCAGAAAATCCTAGCCGACGTAACACTTCAAGGAGATATTTCCAATTAACCCGATCGTATGCCTTTGCCATATCTATTTTCAACATCACATTACCCCCTCTTACCTTCCTATTCACCCCTTGAACCAATTCTTGTGCCAAAGCAATATTATCAAAAATACTCCGACCTGGAATGAACGCTGCCTGCTCCTTAGAAATAATTTTTTCAAGAATAGGAGCCAACCGAGAAACCATAATTTTTGTCATAATCTTATAAACCACCGAGCAAAGACTAATAGGCCGAAACTGACCAAAACCCATAGGTTCTTCCACCTTCGGAATCAGCACCAAATTAGTAGCACCAAAAAACTGAGTAAAAGGTTGTCCTTCAAACACTTCTTTTGCCATATCAATAAGATCATTTTTAACAACATCCCAAGCCAACGTAAAAAAAGAGGCAGCAAATCCATTCGGCCCCGGACTACTATCCAAAGGAATAGACCGAAGAGCCCTTAGGACTTCTTCATCTGAAGGTACCCTACACAAAGCATCATTTTCTTCTTGAGTAACCACTGGACTTAATAAATTAAAATCCGGCTCACTAGTATTCACGTCTGACCCAGAAAAAATACCTTGGAAAAACTGTATAGCCTCAATATGCACTGCCTCCGCAGAATCCAACCTCCTCCCATCCTCCAAAACCATTTTATCCACAAGTTTTTTTTTTTACCCTCATTGCAGCATGAAAAAACTTGGAGTTAGAGTCGCCTTCAACCAACCATTTAATACGTGACTTCTGACAAGCCAAAGTCTCCTCCCGATGAACCCAATGCAAATGTGTTTGTTTCGCATGTAACAAATCATTTTCCACCTGAGTAGAAAAATTTCTTACTAACTCTTCCTCAAGGCACACAATACGGTCTTCAAGTTTGTGAATTTCAACCTCTACTCGACCAAAAACTTCTCTATTCCACTTCACCAACTCACCTTTTAGCCTTTTCAATTTTTTCTTAATCCGAACCATAGCACATCCATCCACATCTCCCTCCCAGCACTGTCTCACCAAAGGCAAAAACCCCTCATGGGAACCCCACATTCTCCGAAATCTAAAAGGCTTCATAATATTTTGGTTTTTCATAAACAAATCAAACAGCATAGGAGCATGATCTGAAGACGACCTTGGTAGATATCTATAACTCGACCCCTCAAATAAATTAAGGAGTTGTAAATTAACTAAAACACGATCCAAACGAGCCCAAATACGCCTTCCGCCAATCCGACCATTACACCAAGATAATTGATTCCCTTTACGTGGATGATCAATTAGAGCACAATCATTTATCCACCTATTAAAATTAGCTTTAGCCCAAGGAGCCTTAAAAACACCCCCAATCTTTTTAGCATCAACTCGAATAATATTAAAATCACCCCCAATGAGCCAAGGAAACCCATGACGATCTTGTAGCCTGAGATAATCCCATAATTCCACTCTTTTATCCCGAAAACAACTAGCATAAACAAAAGAACATAAAATCCGAGACGATCCATATGAAAACCACCTGGAAATAGCTTGATCTGAACAAGAACTCATCTCAAACTCCAAATCATCTGCCCAAAACAACCAAATTTTTCCCCCTACATCAGAATTATTCACAAATGACGTAAAACCCATCCATCTAGCCCAACGGCTACATTTATTACTTCCAACAAAAGGTTCTAAAATCGCCACCACCAACGGTCGACTTTTATTCAAAATACGCCGAAGTCTATGTTTCGACGAAAGAATACCCCTAATATTCCAAATCAAAATAGACATCAAAAAATTAAATAAATTTTTTGGAACGAGTACGCCGCTCCAGAGCAACAATTGATTTCTCTTTCCTCAACCCCTTCACCGTTTTCAACGGAATATGCATATCAGGATCCGAATCAAACACTTTTGCCGCCAGTTCATTTAATTCACCATCTTACTCTCCTTCCGAACCCGGTCTACAAGAATCACCTGTCTCCAATACCTCAGATTGAGCAAAAAGATCCCTTCTAGCCAAACCACCAAGCTCAAATTCCAAAGCTTCATCAATCATACACACTAAGCTTCTCGGACCAGATTCTTTCATATTCGGTCTTGACTCTAAATCTGAATCTGATGACTCTTCATCCGCAATATCACTCCATTTCACTGGACTACTTTCTTTTGAGTGTATCGGCAAAACCACCTCCAATAAACCCTCAGCTGCCAAGACACCCCTGACATTGTAAATCAGTCACGGAAACCATCTCCGTTCCAGCCCCACGTATAGATCCCTGCTTCGTATCAAACCCACATACAGACCCCTGCTCCGTTCCAATCCCACGTCCTGCCTCCTGCTTCTTCCCACTCAAATTCTTCTCCCTCTGATTTTTCTCATTCACACCATCCCGATATTCTACTTCTAAAACCAGTTCCAAAGATTGTACTGGTTGTAATTCCACTTCAGGCTCTGTATAAATTACCTCCACGTTAGAGACAAATAAAATTGGCTCCTTCGAAACAGCTATAGCTTCTTGTCTTTCTCTTATATTTTCCAGAATCTGTTGCCTACGAGCAGTTGAATTCTCTCCTCTCTCAAACTGTAGATTTGTCTCTTCTTTTTTCCTTTCAGAATTCACAACTTCCTTCCACTCAAATTTTCCAGATTTCGGAAAGTCACCCCCTCCCGATTCCAGTTTTTTCTTCTTCATATCTCGGCCACGTTTACACGTAAAAACTGTGTGTCCTTGTTTACGACAAGAAACACAATAACTAGGCATCATCTCATAAATTAGTTCCTGACAGAAACTTGACTCCCCATTCGGAGGCCCTATCCAGAAAGAATAACGCAAGGGAGCAGATAAATTTACATCTACACAGATACGTGCCGCTTCAGGTCTTGTAACACAAGCTGTTGCATTATCCCTCTTCAAATACTTTCCCAGCCCATCTCCAATGCTCTTTAGAATAGATTCCTGGAAAAAAATTTGGAGGAAGCCCTGGCAAAGACAACCACACCGGAACCCATGGAGAGTCTTCTTCCTCCATGAAATCCGGAGTCTAGTGAAAGACCCGAAAAGGAACGCCCAATAATTCCGAATTTCCTCTGGCCATAATAGAAATGTAATCATCTTCCATCACCAAACGAACAAGCACATTTCGTGGGTTTCTTAATTGCCCAACCACTGGTGTTGCTCTCAGTCCCCATCGATTTTGAATAAAGCCCCTAATCTGATCAAGAGAAGGTCTTCTACGCAGGAATTTCAGGACCACCGAGAAACGAAAAGGCTCCGAAGAGCTCTTAACCTCTGCTTTTTAAAACACAAAATACATCTCCCCATCTTGGAATTTTGGCTCTCAATGTGGAATATTAACAGTAGGCAGCAATTGGGGATTAGATCCCACCACATCCACAAACTGACGCCCAGATTCCACCTTCTCTACTTTCCCATCCATAGCCTTCAACACAGAAACAGAGTCCTGCTTCAAAACCCTCTCATTTTGCCCAGGATCAGCCGGCGGCAGCATAGGGCCGGCGCCCAAAGCCATACGAATTCGTCCCTAGCGCCTGAAAGTTGAGAGAAAAATCCCTAGCGCCACGTCATCAGTTTCAATCTTCACATCAAGACGATTTCTTTGAGATGGTTGAAATCTATCATAGACAGTAAAACTTAACTCAAATTCAAAAAACTTGAACAAAGATATTTTGGTCCCTTTAAGGTTCTGCAGGGTATTAGAGAGGTTGCCCCTAAATTTGAGTCACCAGCAAACACTTCTATCCACCCAGTATTCCATGTTCTGTGCTTGAAGAAACATGTAGGACCATCAGCTATCATCTCCCCTTCCCTACCCCTTAGAGCATTCACATCTCATTCTTCATAAAATTCTCTATAATTTAGCTAAAAAGTACATTCCCTAAAATTTTTTCCTAAATTTTACTCATCTTTCAAAAATCTCCTATATCCCATTTCCTATATTTTCTCTATTATATTAAAATAACATTTCTTTATTCTTTCTTTATTACATTTTTCTCTCACCTCTTTTTATAAACTTAACAACAAACAATTTATCAATATAAAATAATGGTTTGGGGACAAACAATAAGTCTCCAAATACAACCAGTAGATCCCCATATTTGGGGACTTACTGTAGCAACCACATCCCTAAACCGCAAAATGGGGAACCGGATGTAGATGCAAAATGAGCAAAACCCTAAAATTTTCCTCAAAATTTAGAGATGGGGATGATATAAGGAACCGGTTGGGGATGCTCTTACATATCCATATGGTAGTCTTTGAATTAAGCCTCAATGTATTTTGCAATGCCGCCGTCCACTGGTTGAACTTGTGAAATGGCGTGGTGCACTTGAAGAAGATTCTTCTTGGATTTTAGTTGACCAGCTTAGACGTCAATAACCTGACCTTGTGGGGAAGGTCATTTGAAGGGGGGAGGAAGAGTTACAGGAAGTTTGGCATTGAGAAGGGAGCAGAGGAAGTATTGAAGCAGAGTAACAAAAGAGAAGTGGTCAGGTAGATGGGACGTGAAATTTAAATGTTGTTTTACATTTTTACCCTTCTTATTGTAACTGTAATAACAGATGAAATGTCGACTGAAATTTGGGTGGAAAATACCATATAAAAGGATAAAGTGAAGGCTTTTCTTTTGTAAAACACGATGAAATAAGATTAATTCTTTCTTGGAGGTTTTCATTCCATGTTTGAATTCTGTACAAGTAGCAGAATAGGGAGGTCTTTAACAGTGAACCTCATATGAGGATTAATACTGTATTCATCTCTCCTTGCATTAGACTGTTCAATTCAGGCAGACAATTATAGAAGATCTCATTAAGCTTGAACAATGGAGAACACATTCAGCATTAACAACACATGGGCGTCACTATCACTTATCCTAGTTTGGAAGCCCTCTTAACTGTCCACCTGTTTCTTAATTCTTGTTGCCTTGCCTTGCCTCATAATCGGTTGATGTACAGAAAACAAATTAGCAAATATAAAACAGCAGAGAGAAACAGACAACAAAAGAGCATCAAACTAGCAGTACTACTTTCATTTCAGATATAATCTAACAAATATCTATTCATTTGATACTCACCCCAAGGGGCCATCAAAAATTTCCCGCCACCAGACTAGCTTTGCTTCTCATCTCAATTACCTTTTTGTGGGAGTTGGAATGCACCGATGGAACAAAGGTAGGACTTGCCATAGGACGGTACTCCGGAAAGAGGCGTCCAGATCTGTAACGAACACCACATGCATTGCAAAGGGTTTTTGGCCCCATTGGGCCCTCCCTCCATTGTGGGGTCTTTGTGACCTCGCAATGCATGCATTTTCTTGTTGCAACCGGTCCTTGTGATGAATGGTCCATTGTCTCTGTGGCACCTGAGAGCACTGTCAGGTTCTTTTTCTTCCTCATTTTTCTTTTTGACGGGTTTGATACTGTCTCAATCAAATCTGTTTCTGAACCAGATTCAAAAGATGCTGAAGGATGGGATATTTTGGGGCTAGAGGTAAAAAAAGGAATCATGAATTGCCAGTTGAAGTTTGGTTGGCGTGGCCGTGAACGCTTGCTTCTAGCACGCTTCACGGTACTAATAATTTTGGGTTCAACGGTTGTGGGATTCTCAACCGAGCAAGAGCTACTGCTTTCAAGAACAGATATTGGACTAGATGTTTGGAAGAGCTGCAAACCTTTGCCATCAGCTTTGTGAAGGACAATGCTTCTATTGGATGTGGCTTCAGCAGTGACAGGCAGCACGTCTAGTGGAGAAGTTTCATAACACTGAAAACCAGATTATCCAAAAAAGTTAAGATGACAGAAGAAGTTTATTGCAATGTGAAAACCATACTTGATCAAATGTGTAGAAACCCGTCTAACAAATTTGAAAGTATTGGAAAGGAAAATTCTATCATGCAACATCTAATAAATGCATGCAGATAGAATGTCAATCTCCAGATTGATAACTGGCTATTTCATTTTACTTTTTCTGATGGGTAACCAGCTGAATTTTTGAGAAGTTAAATTGGAAGATTGCAATAACTAGCAATTTCATTACTTCTATGAAGACATACCACAACTAAACTGAAATGAGTGCCGACATATAATCAGTGGCTATATCAAAGTGCAACAGCAGGGCATGTCATATATACACTTCTACCTTATTCTATATCAACTGATATAACTTTTAAAGGCCGATTGTCTACTTGCTTCATCATAAATCCCTTCAATATTGTAGGGTAAAATTACCAAGCAAAATAATTATCTCGAGTAAAAGTACTTGTGACATAAAAAAACTCATGATGCATTCAGTCTTCTGTATTCTACGCAATTCATAGGAACCTTCCTTTCTCTAACCCCCTCCGTCTCGGTGTTAAAGGAGTTATTCTAAGAAAAAATGAATCTCCCTTGCAAGTGAGTGGGAAATACAAGCTTGGTGAAGATATGCAAACCAACAGGATAAACCAAACTTATTTTATCTGTGGAAATGTGTAAGCATGAAGAGATCAACAAGAAATGCACCTAAATCTGTGTTTGAACTTTGATTCTCTTCCTTGTCCATGTTCAGTGGCAACACCCAATAAAACCAATATTGGATCCTTTAGATCAATATTGAATTTGAAATAAATGATCTACCACCATGATCGAGGAACTAATCTCACAGAACCAATTGTGTAGCACAGACTTGCGACCAGAAGAAAAGGGGAGAGGGAGAGAGAGAGAGAGAGAGAGAGAACAGGAACGTTGAAGGAGTTCCTATGTTAAGCCAAGTTTCAACACTAAAAACCTCACCAGGAAGGAAAAAAATGAACCCTTAGCTTCCAAAAAGTCAAGTGTTTTACAGTACAAGGTATAAACTCTTTTTTGTTTTTTTTCAAATCCTTCTCCCTGTTATTCACAGTTCAATTATGAATCTATAAACTCTTCAGTTTTTCCAAATCCAGCTAGGGGAAAACCGTTTTCCCACCAAATCACATACCATACTTAGCTCACATCACTAAAATTTGTTTAAATTTTATATTTGAATGCAAAAATAAAAAACCCTATTCTTGTATTTACCCTTTCAAAATCATTCCAAGTATGAGTCAATTTTTGTAATGGTAAGTTACACATACACCAGGGTCTGTGAAACCCCATGAACTCACCCTCTTCCTTATCAGGAATATCTTTTTGACCTAGTACTGGTTAGCTTCAGGCACGGGTCCCATTGAACATTTCAATTAACTTTCACTGCTTGGTTGGATTGTAATGAATATGATATCAGTAACTTGGCTGTCAGTCATCCAGTTATGAATTGAGGACCATTAACCCAAAATCCCCTTATGAATGCATGTGCACAGATCAATCATGTAACAAGAATTGTGACAAATAATCATATATCATTGCATAAAAGCAAAAATGCCCTACATTTAAAATTCCACTTTCTCTAATTTACTGTACTTCACATTCAGTTTGGAATTAACTCCTGTAAAATTGGGCAAATAGCTGTAAACATGAATCTGCCAATGATGCTAAAGTTTAAATAAATAGAACTCCCATGGATTCACCGTACCAGAAATAGAAGTGCCTACAGAAGGTCTGGGGCTAAATGTCAGTATCCTACCTAGACTGCAAAAGTAAAAATAAGTCGGAACAAAACAGGACATAACATGAATTAAGACTTTTTTCCTCAACCTTGATGGATTGGCACTAAATTAAATGTCAAAAATGGATGGTCGCATATACACCAATACTATTCTACATTGGATTGCAACTTGAAGTCCTCATAGTAAGTGAAAGGTATTCTTGAGTAACTTTAGTAATCCAATCGCAGAAGCAGAAAAAAAGTATTGCATATTATATAAAAGCAAAATATAAACTATATTTTAAAAGGAAAAATAAACACTCACCAGAGCAGAGAGATTTTCAGGACACTTTGAAGCATCATTACTTGTTTTATCAGAAAACCCAGGTGATAAACCAGCCAAAACATCAATGGATGGCGGATCAAGCAATTCTAATTTAGCATTCCAATCTTCTCCCACATTCCCTTCCACATCCTCCAACGGAAAATCAAGGAATTTGAAGAAGTCATCCCAATCAGAAATTCCATTGAGATTCTCGTTCAAAAGGGAAGAACCGCTCATTTTATCAATACGCTGCCTTTCTAAATACCATAGTGCACAAGAACAACAAAGAAAGAGCAACGTTATTCAACTTCATCCACGTAGTCTTCCGCATGAAACATCAATATATACTTACTACAAGAACTAACTACTGGCTAAAATAACCTCTGAAAAATAGGAAATAAAAATTGAAAAGGAAAGGTTATCTGGCTGGATTATATTATTACTGGGTTATCTCCTAGTGAAATCCGATAAATATTTCCCAGGGCCTAAAACTCTCATAGTCAGAAAAATCAAAAAAGGAAATGGAATTTGATAATATCCTCATATTTCCCAATTCGCTAATAAAACCAAAAGTGGAAACAAAGTCAAACGTCGACATAATTCCACGTGATCCTCCGGAAAACCAGCTACGTCGTCGGTTAACCATGGTTGACTAACTTTTACAATTTTTATTCTAACAACTTGGCAAATTAACTCGCAGCGAAATGTAATAATTGAAAATTAAAAGTAAATCAAAAAGGCCGTTTGATATGTGAGAAAATGCAGGAAAATGATTCAAAATGAACTCTCTTTTAAGTCTTAGATGTTATATACATACATATATATATATATATATATATATATATATATATATATATATATATATATATATATTATTTTATAAACTAAAACCTTCGCTTTAACTAGACCCAATAGAACAAACTTTCGAGCACTAAAAAGAGCATAATGTCCCGCCGGCGGGGGGGCGGGTAGCGTTTCTTCCACTGACTAACAAGGCAGACAGAAGGAAAGGGAGAATAAAAATGCAAATAAAAATGCGAGCTCATGAAGGGTGTGAAGACCGAATCAAACCTTGAATGAACCCTAAATTCAATGCCAGCCCATGAAACGAGGAGACGTCCGAAGAGACACCGAGAGAGAGATAGAGGGAGCTGAGGTCAGACCTCCGGTTATGCTTGCTTTCGCTTCGTGAAAATGTGGCTCAAGGGGAAGAAGAAGGAGAGTGCATTCGCCGGCGTGTAGAGATGGCCGACATTGCAGAGTCAGTTGAGAAGTTTCAGACGGGGGGGAAAGGATTTGATTCCGCTGAATCTGTGTGGCGGTGTCTGAGATTAGAGTGCTTAGGTTTTTGTACAGAAGAGTGGGGCTTCAATGCAGCCAGTCTCATCTGCTTTCCCGTGAGCTCTGTTTGTAATCACCTCACATCTGATAGAATATGCCAATATGAACAATGTTACGTACAGATTTTATTTGAGGACCGCAATGTAGATATAGGTAATTTTATCTTTAAAATTTTTTAAAATTATTAAAATATTTCTCTTAAAATGATTTTTTTTTCTTTTAATAAAAGACATGTACATACAGTCTCCAAATAAAAACTATAAATAAAATTTCTATTTATTTATCAAAGAATAATGCTACTTACATTTCATCACATCATTTAGATTCCCATATATTTATATGGAATTATATTAAAAAATATAAGTAATTAGAAATTTAGAAAGACATGCTAAATATAAGTTAAAAAATAAAACTAAAACAAACCTTCCAAGTTCCGGACATTTGGGTTGTGGTATGAAATAAATGACTCAAATGTATTCTCGAGATGTATCCATATTTTTAATATATATATATTTAAATATAGTGGACCAAAAAATTGAAATAAAAAGATTAAAAAGGAGAATAAATTTTATGTGTTATATGTATTGAATCACAACTCTATCAGTATTTTTTAACGTGAATTCTAAATTTTAAATTTTAAATTTTTAAAATTTTTAATAATAAATATATCAACATATATAATTAGATAAATAAAATTATAAAGTCTCGTCTATTTTCGTAATCCATCTCAATTTATTTCATCTCATATTATTTAATCATTATAATTTTTTAAAATTTTTATACATAATAAAATAAATAATTTAATTTTTTTAATTTTAAAATAATAATAATATTTAAAAAATATATTTTTTAATAATATTTTATTTAAATTTAAATTTAACTCTTCTCATATTATTTGTAAAAACAAACGTAACTAAGTATAAATAGATAATAATATTTTAAAAAAGAAAAATGATTTAAAAAAAAAAAAGAAAAAGAAAATGTGGGTAGTCGCGCGTTCAATCAAAGGTAGATTGTGGTGGCTAGTAAAGTGTATGTGAATCAATCAACGAAAAAGTAGAGAGAGAGAGAGAGAGAGAGAGAGAGAGAAGTGTGGAAATAATTAATTGATTTAATTTAATCAATAATGAATAATAAGCATTTAACGCGGCGTGATTTGAGTAGGGAGATCACCGACAATAGAGAGAGAGAGAAAGAGTGGTATGGGAATGATGGTTAAGTTGGCCACTCTCTCACACACACATCATCCATATTCTTTACTCTTTTTTGTTTCCGCCCACCAATTTTGTTCCTTTCACTTCCTTTCTCTTTAGATATGAAAACATAACAGACACTGTTTTTGGATGACAACTGTTTTATTTTTTTTATTTTACGTAAAAAGTTTTAAGGTATACAAATTTTATATAATTTCTTTAAAAAAAATAATATTTTTAATGTATATTTTAAATTTATCTATATTTTTTTAAAAAAATACGTAGAATTTATACATTTTAAAATCATAAATATCATTTCTCTCGTGCAAAAGTGATAGAAAGGAAAATCGTAAATTGTTTTCTTAGGTAGGTGTAATCATGGTAGTATCTTATTTGTTGAAAACTAGACAAGATTAGCTTAGATAGTGGAATGTGCAATCGCTTTCTCAGCTCAACTTTGAGTCGTAGCTTCGACCTCATTCTCACTAAGAAATTCAATGAATTCTAAGCGGCTAATACAGTTAATACCAATAATTTAATACAGTTACATTTGGATAGTGAGGTAATTTTAGATATTTTGTGAATGGTAGTGAAGAAGAAAAAGAAAAAATAATGATAAAATATTAAATAGTAGTAAAAAGTATTGAAAAGTATGTAAAAATAATGACAAAATAATAAATAGTAGTATAATATTCTCATAATACTGAATCATGTGTAATTCAAGGGACCCCAGTTTGATGGCCCCTAAAGGTTATTTACACACAATTATTTGAAAGTTAGATATGAAGGGAGTATACCACCAGGTTGAATTTGGATGATGAGTTGAGTTTAGATAAAAGTTGAAAGTTGAATAAAATATTATTAAAATATTATTTTTTTATATTATTATTATTTTAAGATTTAAAAAAGTTGAATTGTTTATTATATTTTATATTAAAATTTAAAAAATTTATAATGATGAGTTAAGTTGGAGTTAAGGGTAGCTTGGGATCTAAACGATAGACTTTTATCGGTCAAGCCAACCAGGAGAGATTTGTTAAATCTAGTTGAGATTTGGAGAGGATAATACACTCAAATCATCAAAGATTTTGTATTTTCCTCCTAAGTTATCGAAAATGGCAACTAAAATTGGGTTATTATGTTACTTATTATTTTTGTTATAGTTAAAATATGCAATATACCATTTATATTAATTTGGGATGCAAACCTGCTCATATTTAATGTATTTGGATTTTTAAAGCATGGTAGAAAGATTTAAAATATGGTCGAGATCCCATGTACGGAAACTTTGGACAGAGGAAAATAAATAAATTTGGAATAAATCATAAGCAGAGCATTAAGCATATGCCTTAAAATGGACTTTGCAGCTTAAGCCTAAATGAACAAAGTATTTTAACTTATTTAGGAAATATTCGTTGATTTTGGGATTATCTTAAAATGCTTTAATCGCAACAATTATATGAGTGACTGGTTGAGATTTTGTCATATCACCATTTTTCACATCACCATTTTTGCTGCCACCAGCATGACTCATTTTTAGAAATGATAAACGCTCATGAAATTAATCTCTTCCATTTTTTACTATATATATATATATACACCTGGCTTATATTATATTACGTCTTGTTAATGAGTATTATTACATATAGTTGTAAAGTACGTAAGTGTCGTATAGTCATTTTGAAAAAGAGTGTGGTATACTATTAAAAAACTAATTTCTTTTCATGTGAGTCCATTATTTATTCATTTTTTTAAAAATGATTACACTGCGCTTGCACATTCACGACTGCAACTATCATTTCTCTTGTGTTAATATAGTTAGATAAATTTCATGTATATAAGTATGTAGATAGACCTTTATTTGTACATCACATTTTACATAATACAAAAGATTACTTATTCCTTTCTTGCTCTCTATTATTCTGTTATGGTATCAAAGCAAATTGAATTAAGCTTTGCCATGGCTGCTTCATCATCTTCAGCTTCATTTTCCTCTGGAAATGACATTTCTAATCCATATTTTCTGCTTCACGGTGATACTTCAGTGCTTAACTCGTATCTTAACCAATCTTTGATGACAATTATCATACATGGGGTAGGTCTATGACTATGTCATTCATTGCCAAGAACAAGCTTTGTTTTGTTGATGGTACTCTGTTGTAGCCTATTGAAACTAATCCATTGTTTCATTCTAGGACTCGATGCAATACAATGGTTCTTTCATGGCTTTTGAATTCTTCAACAAAAGAAATCACTGCAAGTGTGATCTTCCATTGAATTTGTTGTTGATGTTTGTAAGGATCTCCGCAAACGCTTCTCGCATAGCAACAATCCTTATATCTTTCAACTTCGGAAGGCTATTTCCAGTTTAATTAAAGAACAGTCTTTGTCAATATGTATTTTACTCATCTAAAAGCTCTATGAGATGAGATGTATAATTATCGTCCCTTGTCAATGTGTTCTTGGGGTGCTATGAAAACTATAATGGAATTTCATCAACAAGAATATGTTCTTCAATTCTTGATGGGTCTCAACAACTCTTATGCTAATATTCAAGGTCAAATTTTGTTATTTGATCTACTCACTCCTATTATGGTATTTTTTCTTGTTGTTCAAGAAGTGAGACAACACCAGACCAGTCAATCTATTTCTACTAATTTTGTTCCTAACACAATCACATCTTGCAAAGTCTCAAAATAAGTTTTCTTAAAAATAGGCAATTATTGAATTAAATCTTAATCTTAAAATTTGTTATCATTTTATCACTCTATTTATGATTTTTATAATTAGAAATTTTTCCATCACTCAATTTAATTATTAGTATTGATTAATGATAATTATTAATCTTGTAGTTGTACTATAGTATTGATTATTGACAATTACATATTATTATACTATAGTATTACATGTTATTAAGAATTGCATGTTATAGTCTGTAGACTTATACCATAGTGATTAATTAAATGTTATAATCTATAGGCTATGGTTTTTATAATCTATAGTGTACTATGGTTTTTATAATTTAGTATATTTATATTATAGTATAAGTATACTATTTATGAACAATTACTAGCTCATATTAGTATTGAATGTAACTAACTACATAAGTTATAGTTATATAAAATATAAATTTATAATAACATGTAATGATAATGTCTAATAACTAGTATTATATATTAGTATAATAGTATTACAATTTACATGTCATGGTAAATTTATATTTTATTAGTATTTGTACATTAGTATTAAATGTTATTATAAATTAGTATTATAAGCTATTACATTAGTTTGTTATACATTAGTAGATGTTTACATATGTCATACACTATTATTAGTCAATTTAGTCTACTTATATAGTTATATTATAGTACTATAAGTATATTATATAGGAACAATAAATAGTTCATACTATTATTGAATTTAAATAACTATATAAGTTAAGTTATAGTTATACTTATATAGAATATATATAATGAATGTATTATTAGTCATACACTATTATTAGTCAATTTAGTCTACTTATCCAATTTAGGAACAAGAACTAGCTTATAATAATTAACCCATGGGGTCATGCTAGTATATTATTGAATAATTGAATTTAACTAACTATATAAGATATAGTTATATAAAATCTATATAATCAATACTTTAGTTATTATACATTAGTATTACATGTTATTATAAATTTATTATTTATATATTAGTGTTTATTCATTAGTGTTACATGTTATATTATACATTATTATTACAATGTTACATGTTATTATGCATTTAGTATTTATACATTATTATTACATGTTATTATATTCATATTTATATGATTAATGTATAGAAAAATACATATATTTTTATAAAATATGTACATTATCGGAGGTGGACTTGGAATGGGAAGTCGGATTGGAGCGGAGTCGGAGTCAAATTACCTCCACATCTGACTCCGACTTCGACTTTTCATGAAAAAACTCTGACTCCGACTCCAACTGGAGTCAAAGCAGAACTAGAGCGGAGTCGGAGTCGTATTATCGAATTTCTGCTCAGCCTTAGCTAGAAATTGGAATTAGTGCTATGGGATAAGTAACTTGATTATAAATTAGGATTATCATATATTAGCTAGTTATATATATTACTATTAAAACTAATTCTTTGGAAGCCAGTATTTATGTACAACGCATGTCATGATATTTGTAAACACGTCATTCATCATGTTTCATTCTACATATTATATTTATGTATGTATTATATATGCATCTCATGTTGTATAAGACCTGTAAGTTTTCATAAGATTAAGTATAAGATAAGTTCAAAATAATTAACCAGATGACCATTCAAATGTATGGTACCAATTCGAATTTATGGGTGGATGTGCAAGTCACAAACCTAAGCGTGGTCTACCATAGTATGCTAGAATACTATTAGCAGCTCCCTTTGCAGCCGTAGGATGTGGGGTTGGTATACAACTTTGCACACAAGATTAAGTGTGTGGGTTAGTATAATAAGTAAGATAAGCCAAGATAAGTTATGCATGCTATAACATACGTATGAAAAGTCATGATTTTAAGTTCTTAGTATGAAATATTTTATAAAAAACCATATGATAAGTATGTTTATGTTATGATGAGTTTCTTACTGAGTTATCGACTCATATTAGCTATTTTATATTTTTAAACCACTTCAGGTCAGAATATTTATGAATGTAGAGTTGCAGGACGAGACCTAGTATAGGGAGGCATGAAAGTAGCTTAAATTATGTACAAAGATCTTAAGTTATGATTTTTATGGCAAGGATTTTGAAAAAATTTTAAAAATGCTTTCGAACACTCTGATTTATGATTTCAGTATTTTAATACAAAATGACTATTTATTATAAGAAATCTTTGTACTTAGTGCTTCCTTTAAAAAAAGAAACAAATATATTTTTAAGTCAGAATTAGTAGTAGCACTTCGGCTCCTTTGATGTTTAAAAGAAACAACATTTTTCTTTACTATGAGGAGAGGGGTGTTACATTCACCATCTTATCTTTCTATTACTTTAGCTACTTCTTCTCACTTTCAACCAAAAACCTTTTCTCAAGCTATTAAATTTCCTCACTTGCCGGAAAGATGCAATGCAAGCTGAAATTTCTACTTTTGAAGCTAATAACACATGGACCTTAACTAAACTTCCTCCAGAAAAACATTTCATTGGATGTAAATAGGTTTATAAGTGTAAACTTGATTCAAATGGTTCTTTGGAGTGTTACAAGGCCATGTTAGTAGCTAAAGGCTACACTCAAGAAGAGAGTATTGATTACTTCGATACTTTTTCCCCTCAGCAAAGCTAACCACTGTTAGGTGTTTGCTTGCTTTAGCTGCTTCTCAGAATTGGTGTCTTCAACAGTTTGATGTTAATAACACTTTTCCTCATGGCGGTTTAGATGAAGAAATCTATATGGTATTACCTCTTGGTTTTGCATAGTCCAATGATACACGTGTTTGCAAATTCAATAAGCCCTTATGGTTTAAAACAAGCCTCTAGACAGTAATTTTTCAAGTTCTCTACTACCTTAACTACATATGGATTTGTAAAATTTAAATCTGATTACTCTTTCTTTACCAAGACTTGGGGATCTTCTTTTATGGCCCTTTTGGTATATATATGTGGATGACATAGTGATTGCTAATAATGATCCCTCTTCTACTGTTTATGCACTCAAATCATTTCTTGATTCTTATTAGCAAGTTGGGACTTTTTATCTTATATAGTCCAGCTTAAGGGGGTGTTTTACTATTTATACATGTGGCTTTTATTCTGTTACGTCTGTTAATATAGTTAGATAAATTTCATGTAAGTGTAGAAAGACCTTCATTTGTAAATCACGTTTTACATAAAACAAAAGATTACTTCTTCATTTCTTGCTCTTTGTTATTCTATTACCATTTTAGTTTTTTTTTTTTAAATAAAAATAAGAACTCAACCTTTGTATATTACCTATTTAGCTTTTCTATTTATTTTTTTTAAACTACATTTCCCTTCGAGCTAACCAAAACTTAGCTAAATTTCAGCTAAAATAGCTAGCTATTGTTTTTCCTCTTTGAGTTATGCAATTTTGCAAAAAACCATACATTTGACTTTTTTTTTTTTTTTAATTTCTTTTACTACTAATTTAAATATATATATATATATATTATTTGAAGTGGTCATATTTTGAATGATTTTTAACTTCATGTCATATGTTCAAAATCTCATTTCTCTTAAACTGTGATTTATTATTTTCACTGAAGGAATATTTTAATTTAATTAAAATATTGGTTCTTTTATTTTAAATTATCGGATTTTAATTAGATTTATTTAGTTGTGAAATTTATTTTGTATAGCTTTCTTAATATTAATTATTGTTTTGAGTTTAAATTGCTGTTTAATTTATTTTAGTTTGTTTTTAGATTTAAAATTATGCTATTAGTTTTTACTAGTTATTTATTATATTTTAGCTTTATGTTGTGTTTAAATTATTTTGTTTGTTTTATTGCTTTTAAAGTTGTTTTCGTTGGATCAGTTTTTGGACTCCAGAGGTGAGGATTAGACCTCATTTCTTTTCCCTATCTTTTCTTTTTTCCATCTTTTCTTTTTCTCTTTTTCTTTTTTATTCTTTTTCTTTTTTCTTCTTTTTCTTTCTTTTCTTTCTCTTCCTCCCGGTTCTCTCCCGCGCGATAGCCTTCTCTTCTCTCTTTTTTTTTCGGTGTTTTCTCTCTCCACCCAGAACCGCCCAACGCAGGTGCCGTGACCTGCACCACCCACCCAGATTTCTTCCCCTCCGGCCGGTGATCATCCCCACCAAGTTTCACCTCCATCCGAGCCACCATTAACCGCCATGAGCTCCTCCAAGCCGCAGCCTATTTTCTCTCCAGCGCCGCTGTCGCTCCACTTCCAGCCACCATCTCTTCACCACTTCATCACCGACCTCTTGCCGTCTTAAACCACCCATTTTCAGCTCCGATCCGTTATTGGAGTAGCCCCACGAGCTCAACGCCGTTTTACCTATTTTGGCCTTCTACCGCCGTTTTCGCCGCCGCCCATAGGCAATCATCACTTCCACTAGCTTCATAAACACCTCTAAGTCATTCCCTACCAATCTCAAGTCTTAGTTTGTTCCCAATCAAAAGTGGGTATTTTACAACTCACGGCCACAGTATTTTTACACTGTTATGTTGCTTTTTCTTCGCCGTTTGCAGCTCGTTGATTCTTCGAAAATTATCATATAACACTGTAAGTAGTCTCCAAACTTCATTTTAGATTTAAATATATTATTGCTCTTACACTAATTATTTGTGACTGATTGGTTATTCTGGACTGAGACCGAAGAGTCGGGGGTCGGATGGATTTGAGGATGGAGTTGTTTGTTTGTTGTTGTTGAGATTTGTTGAATAATTTATGTCTTGCCATTTACATTGCACGGTGCATGCATATACATGTGTTGGATTTTTGAAAACTGGGTTTTCATGTGTAAAAGGATCTTTGGGTGCATGTGTATCACGACCCCAAGCCGAGATGAGACATTATCTCGGTGGAGCTCTTCTGGTCAATCGGGAGCATAATATACTGAGTGACATCCCCTGGGTTGTTGCTGGGGGACAACGGGAGCGGGCGGGATGGTAACGCTCTCATACCGACTCCGTCGCCCCTCTGCTGGCGGGGGCTAGAGGATGCTTGGTGTAACAGCCCGCTAAAATTTAGTTTTATCTCCTCACCCTTCTCTTTTCTTTTCACGCATAGTAGACGGCAAGGCAATCCGTTTTGGTTTCTTTCCCGACAGCAGTCACCATCTCTCTCGTCTTTACCCTCATCTGGAATCACGCGTATAGATTATCTTTTCCGTAAATCACGTAATTTGTTCTTCACCGACAGCTGTAAAATCATGAACAGTTTTATCCTAAGCGTTGTACCTCGATGGCGTTTTCTCGGATCTTATCCATCTAATTTCAAAGTATTAGATAAGCTTATTTTTAAAGTAGCACAATTATAATAATTTAATGAGCTCTGAAAATATTATAATTGTGGATAATTATTTAGATTAAATATTTTAATTGTTTTAAGATATTAAGAGGTTTAATTTTACGTTGAAAATTCTTATTTAAATTTAAGTGTTTTATGCACTTTGATTAATTAATGATACTTTATCATTTTATATAATGATGAAGAAAATATTATTTTATAAACCTTAGTTTATAAAATAATATTCTATCTTAATTCTTCTCAGTGTAGTAATTAAGTGTTTTATTAATTTAAATGATTTTATCATCTTCGATTAATTAACGGTACTTTATCATTTTTATATAATGATGAGGAAATATTATTTTATAAATTTTAGTTTATAAAATAATATTCTACCTTAATTCATCGTAGTGTTTTATTTAAAG